>AYEL01071628.1:0-15739 GCA_000484575.1 Olivierus martensii
TGCCTTGAATCTCGGTACAAGTACCTGACTTTACAATTGATCAACTTCAGGTGAGCTTAGCCCCTACGAGGTAGGTACAAAACTTTATGGAACCGACTGTACAATACGTTCCACAATCTAAAGTCTAATAATAATATTCACTACAAATATATTATATTATTAACATCGTGTTTTTAATATTCCTAATATTTTATTAATTGATAGCGGAAATTTTCATAATTTTTACAATTAAAAATTATCTGATTAAAGTTTACATTATACTTCATGAAAAATTATTTCATGGCTTCCATATTAGATTCTATGAATATCACAAAATATTTCATATGATTCTTATGAATGATATAGTCGATCATTCAACAAACGATGGATCCTCTATTCATCTAGAACATTCTCAACCTGTGGCCCGGCAAGCTTTTACGTGCGGCCCGGAACGCACAGTCATGAATTTAATGAAAGCGCGGAATTCTTCTCCCACAACCAAAAAATAATAATAAAAATTTTGATATAAAATATTTTTTTAAATCTGGAAAAATTAGAATTTTCCCAATTTGCTAGGTCCTTCCCGATGCACTCGTAAAATTTTATAGGTCATAGGTCAGTTTGGAAAACACTGACCTATGGCATTCACGAATTGAGAAGTTAGTTTTTTTTTGTAGACAAATTTTAAAAGTCAGACTTTTTTCACGTGCGGCCCGCTTAATATAGCAAACAAATGTATGCGGCCCAGGGAAAAAAAATGTTGAGAACCACTGATCTAGAAGATGCTATACTTCAAAGAGAATTTCAGAATTCATTATAATATGATTGGCAAAGAAGATGAAGGCTGAAGATAATAATGTGCCCATCAATCTCTGTTATTCGTTTTCCTAGCCAACCATATAACGATGGATTGCAAAATATCCTATTGAAAAATGCAAGATAAAACTCTCAGAGAGGATCAGAATCAGTCACTTTACTGAAACCTAATCTAGCCTAAAGATACCATAGCTTAAGTTTCAAAACAAATAAAAAATACATAAATTATATATAACTTATAGTTAATAATTGACTGTTTTAAATTGCAAATAAACGATAAAATATGATCTTACCTATTAATACTTATTTTATCTTCATTTTCAGTTTAAAACAACATATTCTATAACAAACTTATTTTTTATAAATAAATTATTTTCCTACAACACAAAACATTTTAATTAATTCTTGTAAATTCATACTAGGGACACATAATACACACATAAAATGCAATCATTGGAAATAATTTGCTAAAATTATTCATAAATGCAATTTCGCTAGTTTGCCGTGGAGGACGATACGCAGTCTATTTTTGATTTTGATATGAAATTGAATTAATTTTGTAATTGAGTTAATTGGCGGCCATTGAATATTTTGTGCTCCAAATGTTCAATTCTTGGATAAAAAGTAACTTTTTATTCTTCAATAGAGGAATGCGAAATAGAAAAAAAACTTTTTTATTCATAAATTTTTTGGGTATATGTTAAGGAACGATTGTTTTATAGTGGGTTGTAGCGGGTTAAATTATAGATTTTGCAAAGAGAGCAGAAAATACACAAACTTTAAATGCATAAAAAATTCAGAAAATGAAGTTGATATTGTTAAAGAAAAAAAGTTCTCGTTTTAACGAAACAGCGGTAAGAAAGATATAATTATTAAATGAATGTTATATAGGCTGTATACTTTTTCTTTTCCTTTTGTTTGATGTAAAATTGTTTTTAGGGTCTTACGTATATATTTTTCTTTCTTTATGTTTCGTGTTATTAATATTTTCTTGATAAAAATTAAGTTTCATAGGTGAAATTAAAAAAGTTACCGTATTTATTCTTAATTGGTTTTGGAACGTAACTCTCTTTTTTGTATTGGATCCAGGTCTCATATAACACAGTTTCATACAACACGGTGTTTTTTAGGAACCTATCTATTGTTTTATACGAGGGATACCTGTATCTTAAAAATTTTTGCATATATTTGACAGAACATGCTGTAAGCTATGAATAGACTTTAAATCAGGAATATTCCTTATTAATAATCTAAAATATGTTTCAATCATAATATCCTTTAACATTATTTATGGTTAATATTTCAATAAATTTTATTTTAATTAACATATAAAAATTATTCTAACTTTTAAAAACAAATTAATAAAATTTGAACTGATTATTTATATAAATTATTATATTTAATTTTTTGGTAAACATTATCTATCTAATGAATAAAATAAAATAATAAATTTTTAAAAAATCAACAAAAATTTGAAGTCTTCATAAAGTTAATTCTTTATTTTCATAATAAACAACTAAACAAAAAATATTTTACAAAATCTTGTATACCAATATAAATTCAGTAAAAAAAAATATGAATTGACAGAAATTATACAAAATAATAAAATAAATCAATTATTATTGCATACATATAACGTATCAAAAAATGTAAAAGTAAATTAATTAAAATGTCTAATTATATTTAAAATATTTAAATGTAGGCAAAATGTTAGTTTTCATTACCAGATGGCGCTTCAAGACGAATTTATCAATATTTCATTAATAATTTGTACTAGGATAATAGTAAACTGGTTCTACCAGATTAAAATAAGTGTTATATTAAAAAAAGAAAACTAGATTCAATAAAATAATACTTTCATTAATAATTTGTACTAGGATAATAGTAAACTGGTTATACCAGATTAAAATAAGTGTTATATTAAAAAAAGAAAACTAGATTCAATAAAATAATATAAATTTTATAATTAAAATTTCCATTGATTCTCTTTTACCTAATAAATCTCTCAGAGAACAATCAGTATTAAGATCTATTCTGTCTAATTTTTGAGCATTAAAGAATAATAGAAAAAAACTTAAATATTTTGTAAATACTGTAAATTTTATTAATTTACAGTATTATTAATTTTAACAATATTATTTTAAGTGGAAACGTATTAGCTTTTAAATTTTAGTAGTTCTTTAACATTAAAGTAATATGTACTTATAGTATGTCGATATTTTTTTTATCATTTCTTTTAATATAGATATCGTGTGATGAAATTTCGCTATAGTTTTTTCGTAACAAAAAACCAGACTAAATATACCATACCGTAAAATTAATTTCACAAAACCATGCATCCGCATTAAAAAATAAAGCTAGAAACTTCAAAAGAAAAAACTTCGGCACGCTTTTCATAAGTTGATAAGTAATCGTTGGGTGTGATTTTCTTAAAGTGATTTATTCAAAAATTATTCGGCGATATGCGTGAGACGAATTTATGAAAAAATATATATGTACTGTATTTTTACAATTAATAAATCTTACAATTAGGAATCATAAAGAAAAAACTAAATTATTCACATAAATTTACCATAATTTTTACATTGATTTCTATCATCATTTACTAGTTTTCACATCTGTTTCTTGTCAGGGGTGAATTTAAGGTGTAAATGGATTGTAATCCAGAAAATGAAATATTTTTAATGATACTTTAAATTCCTTAATGACACTTTAAAATTCAAAAGAAATTTAGTTAAGAAACAAATTTTTTTATAAATTTTAAGCGAAATTCATTAAAAAAATTAGCTCTCAATAAGATTTTTATGAATTTCATTTTAAATTTCTGGATTTAAATTTTGCGGAATAATTTTTATTTGGATATAAATCTGAGTAAAAAATTTTTAATTTAAAATAATGAAAATAGTATGGCGGAGTTTTATTTGAACATAGTTTATTTTTGAAAAAAAAACTTAAAAACAATTTAAAAAATAATTAAAATCATTTAATTATATTACGCTATTCATTCAATTTATTTAATATTTATTATTTCATTTAACATTATTTGAATTTATACTCGAAAAATTGGCATTTTTATGGTTTTAACTCGGACTTTCTCTAACTTCTATGAACTATATTATGTAGCGAGCACAAAGTTATAGAATGTTTTGAGGATAATTTTAATAGCTAATAATTTTTTTCGCATAATACACAAAATTTTAAAATCCAATAAATTGTTTATACTTTAATTATATTATTCACTAACTTATCATATCATATATATAACATTTCTACAAAAATGTCCTTGCATCTGAAGATAAGGAAGTTGTAAAAATTTCAAAATTTATCAACAGGAGTACCAGCAACAAAAGTTTAAGAAACGATTATTTAACTATTAATTTATTTTATTAATAATATAAAAGTTTTTTCTTAATTTTTATGAATTAACATATCAGTTTATGCAAATTATATATAAAAATGTACATAAAAAATCTGTTCATAATTTTTTTGTCGAACTTAACAAAAATGATAAAAAATTATATATAAAATTCGAAATTATTTTTATGCATTCATATTTTGCATTTTTATTTCCTGATGTTCTAATAAAAATTTTATATTTGAACATATTTTATCATTAATATTTAATGTGAATTAAATATCAAAATCTATAGAAACTGTAAAAAATAATCATATTTATAGATAATTATTGATAAAAATGACAACTTTTTACATATCTGCGGTGAGCTTTTATTGATACGTTTGCATTTACTTAATCGATTTGATCGTTTTTCTGTTGACGAATTATGTTAACCAATTGGAAATGCGAGAATATCAATCAAATTATCTATAACTCGTTTGTAAGCTTAAGGGGCTTTTTCTGTTTAAAAGAAAATAATTAGAAAGCATTTATCATCGCAAAATAAAAAGGATACTTTTTTATTATTGAGTAACGGACGTTTCAAGTAACCAACAAAATTATTATGTTTTACCTTCACTAGTTGCACTTTAATTCATAAATTTGTCAGTGATGCCATAGATTATACTTTTCAACACACAGACTGTTTTCTCATAATTAATATGCAAATTATCTGTAGTTATAATTTAAATAGCGTCTTATTTTAAATGCATTTTTTAGAAATTTTTTTATCGCGACAGTTAACCATGCTAATGAGATTACAACAAAAATGCCATCACAAAGCACATCAGTAACGTTTATCTCTTCATAATTCTTGTTTTTATTCAAGGAAAAAATATTTTTTTTAATTATAAGCAGTTTTTATTCTTATTCAGAGTGTAGATAATTAAAGCATAGAGATTACGCCTGGCAATTTTATTAAAATTACTAGATTGTCATTGGATAAATATACGTCCTTCACCCTCAACCTGACCGTTTGACTAAGATCTATAGATGTGGTAAGTTCACAGTTACCAATCCTTTCTTTCTGTTTTAAGGCTACTGACTTCTTGGCGACAGAAGCATCCTGTCGTGCAACTGCTGATTAAAAAACAAAATAAAAAATATGATAAACTAGAAGTCATTTTTAGGATCACCTTCTATGCAGTTTGTATTCCGATCAGATCTTTCAAAATACTCTTAATACATTCAAATACAAATATGGTCATCGATAATTCCTTATATCAAAGTTCCATTCGAGGATATAAGCTTATTTCCTCAGAAGCATTGGAATTGATGTTTTTCCCTAATTATTCCATCCTGATATTTTATCAGGTAAGAAGGTTAGAAATGATTTCTCAGCATAGACTAATTGTTTATTATAACTCGATATCTTGTTGGAATCGAATTTTTGTAATATCTGTGCTTTATACTGTTGCCTTTTAAATTTGCAAGATGGCAGTGCAGAAAAGTTTCTTTTATATAGGAAAATCCGGAATAAAATTCCGAAATATAGTTTCTCAGTTTTAATAGGGGAATCCCGTTTCAACATCACCACTTTGCAGACATATCCCATCATGGATTTAACCGATTAGTAATTCTTACCAGCTATTCAAATCAACACATACTTAGTTTTGCTAAAAAATCTTATTACATTTTTATATTTGAATTAAATATTAAACATTATAATATAGTTTCTGGATTTTTATATGATTTGGTCTGACTGCATCATGTAAACATCTCTAATTTATACTATTCTATATGGTTATGTATCCAGCCTATTGATAATTATTAAGAAACTATCTGTATTAAGAAATTATTATTAATCTATCTGTATTATTAAACTATCTGTATTAAGATTAATTATTAAGATCTATTCTGTATGAATATATATATATATATATAATATTTTTGTAGTATATAAAAGTTTGGATAACATAATAATAAAATTTCTAATAATTTTATTTTCGATATCAAAATATATATTTCAATATTTAATATAAAGCTGAATATTATATCAAGAATGTTCCAATAAGTATAAAAATTAATAAATTAGAAGCAACAAATGATATATATTATTTCATTATCATCATATTTTTAGTAATGAACACAATTTTATTATAAACTAGATTTTTTTTAAATTTTCTAGATTTGAATAAATATTAAAATAATATTAAATGCATATATTTTTGTTACATAATTATAACAAAATATTTACAACTAAAATTTGTTTTATTCGTTAGAAATTTATTATGTTCCAATATAACTCACTGTTTTAGTATACATTAATGTGCTTAAGTAATTTAAACCAAAAAATTATAATGATTTTAATTATATTTCATACAATTAAAAAGAAAAAAAATCAGTTTTTATTCGATTTCCATTTCAGTTTTGCTCAAAAAGTGCAGTACTACATTCTAAATTAAGTTTTCAATATTTAATATAGAGAAATATTCATCATTATAATAGTAACTTAGATATTCTTTCTTAAAAAAATTTATCGCCAAGAATCTTAACTTAATTACATTTATTGATGATTACATTTAATTACTTTTATCAATCATTTATTCAATAAAAAGAAAAATCATTGATAAATGCAATTTAAACGAAACATTTCGGAGTCTTTGAAGTATGTATTATTTATTAAAAAAAAAATTTTTTTTAATATTATATTGTGTTTATATTTTATGAAAACAGGTGAATAGAAATGCACATTATTGATTATTCTGATGATTTTTATACTTTCATTGTTCTATAATTATAATATGAAACTTTATCCTAGCATGATGTTAGAAAAGAAAGTTGAATAGTTAAAAATAGGAGTGTCTTTCGAAGAAATAATAACATAACAGACTCAAATGGTACTAAGAGAAGAGAGATGGCTTTTAAATTGTTAGAATCTAGTTATCCTTGAAAAAGACAGTGAAATTTCAGTGCTGATTTATAACGAAGAATTAATATCAGTGCATAGTTAATGTTATATATCTACATTGTTCAAAGATCGTTAAGAAAGGAATCTGAAATATAAATAACTGAAAAAACTAGAACTTATGAAATAAAGTTCTCCAGACACTCTGAAGACTGGACAGTAGCTAACTGGTAGAGAATTATCTGGTTGGACTAGTTAAACATTATGCTTTTGGCATCTAACGATTGCATATAATACTGGCAACGACCCTATGAACATGCATTCGACAACATATAATCTAAGTTTTACTATGAAGATTGGGGTGGCCCTGTCGTGATATAAGGCTGTAAAACATCATCACAATGGATGATGGATAAGGAAAAAGATGAATGACAAACTAGATTTATAGGGAAATATTAGATAATTACATATTATCAGCGATGAATTTTTATCGAACGAAGGAGTTAATTCGTTTTCTGCATAACAATGATTAAAAAAAATCCAGATTGTTTTCCAATTGTTTAACGAAAATAATTGATCCTTCAGTTTCAATGACTTAAATTTTACAATCGATTTTTTTTAATTTCAGGGAGAAAACTTAAAAATTGATAAAAATTTTTCGAGATTATTTACGAATAATTAATTTTGTCTGAAAATATTTCATCAGAGAAAGATCGAACTTATTAATTTTATGCTGAATTAAATTTTTGATACAATCAAATCTATTTTAATAATTGTGTAAATAGGCATATTTAAATAAAAAATTAATTCGAATTTATAGCTATTATCTATTAGTTATATAGTTTCTATATTTTTGATTTTCATTTTTGATAAATCATGCCATTTCTCAATGTTAGTTACTGTTGACATAGTTTCGATTATTTTTGATATCTTAAAATCTTCGGATAAAAAAAAAAAAAAGAATAATTTCTGATTGTAATTTATGTGGAAGAAACAATTTGTTTCCTAAATTATTTTATTATTATTATTATTATTATTCGAAATAATCAAAAGTTATTATTATTTGCAGCCTAATCATAGGCTACATAAAATTTTTCAGTTACAGGTTAACAACTGATAATCCGGAAACAGAGCCTATAGTCCGGCATCTCTCTCAATCCTAACGACAGAATTATGACAGAAAAATAAACTTTTATTCGTTTTATTTACACTAATTTCACAGTAACTTATCTTTAACATTTTTTTGAGTTTCTGGTAATCTTTGGTGCTTTAAAAATACCGGTAGATGTCTGACTAACAGGTCAAAGGTATTTTGGAGAATTATTAGTGGTGTATTATAGGTATTAAAGATTGCTATTACGTGACTGTTGATTAATCCGGCAAAGTAGGTAATCCGTCAAAGTTCAGAGCCCGGAAAGATGTCGGAAAATCGATCATCAACCTGTATTACTAAAATTTTAATATTGAATTACCTAAATTCCAATAAACATAATTTCTATTTCAAAAATGATAATCAACATTTTTAATATTTTATTTAACTTTCTTAACTGTTGATGTCTAAAAAATGAATATCAAATTAAAAATGAATAAAAATAACAAAACAAACATAAATAATAAACCATATATTAAAATATTACACAAAAATTATCTTTTATTAATTGAAACAATTATGATTTGTTTAAAAATTAAATTTTTTTTAAATAATTAAGAAAAAAATAGAAATTAAACAAAATCTTTAAAATTTTCGGATCGAAATTAAATTTTAATTATGCATAATAATTATATTATAAATTATTATTTTTAAATTTATAACTCACGCAATTAAATTTTGTTGGAATTGACTAACCCTATCTTGTTTATTTATTTATTTATTTATCTATTTATTTATTTTGAATCCAGGAATTCAGATTCTCACCTGAATTCTGAAGATCAAATTTACATTCAAATCATGTAGTATCCGAGAATGATGAACCGGTGATGCTAATTTTTAACCTTTTATCGACCTGTTTCGGGTAAGGACAGAGATGTTATTCTGAATTCTAAACACTATTAAAAACTTATAGAGTTTATAGCGTAATATTTCATCTTGGCAATTAAAAGATAAATCTGATAAATACCCTTCGCTTCTTTGTTATTTTTCGGATTTATATAATCATGGAGAGAATTAAATTTCACTTTATTTTCCATTTCGTATAAGATATTTCGCACATAAGTTACCTGATTAAAAAAACTGTATGTAAAAAAATAACCTCCACTAAGAGATCTGTATCTTATCTAAACGCGTTATTTATATCTTCTTTACGCTGAAATTATACGATAAAAACAGCCATTATTTTCAAACCAATGTGCGGTGTTTACATCCTTTTATAATAAGTGTATTCTCATTTTAACCCTTTCTATCCTTAGATGGCTCAAGGCAATTCATATCTTCGCCGTCAACGACCTTCTGGATATAGTAACACCGAATTCAACCTTGAACTAGGCATACCTCATTTCACGCGGTGCTTCATATCAGGTAAATAACTCGTGCTAGATAGATAAACTGAATTAGGTTAGTTATTATTCGTAAGAACGATAATATTTACAAATATTTATACTGCAATAAATGACACACGTGCTGACCGGATATGCATGTTAACGCGCATTTTGTTTAATATTCTAAAAATGTTGTTAACAATCATTAACGTAGATTGTTTGCTAGCAATGACATTTCAGATAACTATATAATTATAAATCTTAAAGATAATTAAAAAAAAATTGTTTCCAAACTGGTAATGAAGGTATGAAACATTATAAATTGAAACAGGAATAGAGTTAACGAATTAATGGTTACAAAAAAATGTAACTAATAATTTCGAAATTATGCTCCAAATTTAATTGTGCAAATAAATAACAGTAAAATTAAATGTGTAAAAATTACAATTGGCAAATTTAATTCGATATTCATGTCAATCTGAGAATCAATGAACTTTGATAATATGCTGTTTTTTTTCTTTTTATCTAGAGAAAGAAAATGCACTTAATCAGGGAGTTTATTTATTTAAGAAAGGTTCACTGTCTGTATAATCTATATAAATTCACCCTATGTACTAAATTTAAACATAAAAGCAAACACTTTTACAAGTTCAATAATTTATTTAATCTACGAAACTGCATGTTTTTTTATGTTTAAGATTCACGGCTGAATTAAATCTTGCAAAATATGTTAAACATTAATCTGTCTAAAAACTATATTGAAAATTAAGAATTTAGTCATGACAAAGTTTAAATAGCCGAGAGGATATTTATTGTAATGTTTTTATCAGAGAAAAAAAATTAATTCATTCGGAAACAGCTTCTATTCACGTTTATTTATTTTTTACTCATCAGTCTAACGTCATTTATATTCAACAGCGGATGAAAGAATTGAATTGATTTCCTTTTTTAAGTTAAGAGACTTTTCAAGGTCAGTTAGACATTTCAGTAACGATAACAATACAGTTTTAAGAACAAGTAAATTAAAATCCAATATTATCAGTTTTAGACATCTATGGGTTACTTCATCTCTTACGTATCCGCTTACACAGATCGGAAGAGATAAGGCATTCCATTCGAAGAAAGTAATACAAAAATTGTTTTCTCATAAGAGAAGTAACTATAAAATATGGTTTCTTTATTCTGAAATAATATTTTAAGCAGACATACTTTATTATAATTTTCAGAAATTATTTTGATACTTATTGGAATATTTTATTATTTTAATAAAATTAGAAATTCTGTTTTTTTTTTTTTTATTTATTTTCACATTTTTTTTTTTTTTTTTTTTTTTTTTTTTTTATTTATTTTCACATTTTTTAATTTTTATTAACATATAATAATAGTTTAAAGAGTTTTTTAATTCCATTTTTATGAAAATTAATTTTTAACCGTTTATTCAATGATAAACTTATTTATTACATTAAAAAATCGACGTTTCTGAATCCTTTGGTAATTTTTTAGTGAAAAACGGGAGTGTTTTACTTAAAAAAATTCTTCGAAAACAGGAAATTAATAATTTTATAAATGTGAAATATAAGTGAGATATTGCTTTCATTAATAAATGTGCAATAATCTATTTTTCAAAATTCACAGCTTCATAGTTGTATCTACGTTAAAAAGAATCTAAAGTTCGAGATGTTATTCTGAAATATTTCAACTTACATTTGTGTAACAAAACAAATTATATTTCTTTCTTTTATGTGAATAGTCTACACATAGAAATTCATTGCTTTCTAAAGAAACCAAAAAATGCATTTTTCTTTCGGGTGTATTTGGTGAATAAGGAAATTCTGATTCAAATATGGGTGTCTTATAGGTTTCTTCCTTCCTCTAAATTATATCCATGTATAATTTTGTTCTTACGAGAAAAATTTCATAGATTAACAGTTCAAAATTCCATTTTTTGATATATATAAGGATTCACTCAAATCGTAAAGAGTTAATTTCATTGAAAAAATAATCTGTGAAGAAATTCTGGAATTATATTTAGCATAAAAAGTTATATTACAGTATATAATTTCAAAAAAATTACGTCAAAATTATACAATATTTCAAAAGAAGGAAGTATATACCATTCAAAATAGGTACGATTTTATACCATACAAGTACGAAAGATATTTTTTATTGCCTACAGTTCCCACCTACGTAGAAAAACTACTTTATGATTCTGAAGTATTTATCCTAACAAGGCATTCTGATGGATGAGCTCTAAAGGTATAAAAACCATCATAGTAGTATGGATTTACAGAGTAGGTGGTACATCTTAGGTCTTTGACATTAACAAAACAGGAGATTCGTGATTTATATCTGTATCATCAATGAAAATAAAGTATGAGGTACTTTAATATTCCTTTTGTGTTTGGAAAATTTCAACATTAAAGTAATTGTTAGATTCAAAATATTTCCGTTTGTAAATGTCTATATTAGGAAATATTTGCAAATATCCGTGGGAAGCTAAAAGAATGCAAATAAAAAATTTTATTTCTTGAGTAATCATAAGTGAAAAAACACTTAAAAACTTGGTTATCTTTGTATTTGTTACAGAGTAATTTATGCACTTTATACATTAATTTTAAATAAAATGAATGCATATAAATAAGTACATGTGCCCATAGTAATTATTCAAACAATAAATTTTGAATTTTTCAAAAATCAGTCTTTTTTATTAAGATTCTTATAATCTAAAACAAGATTTGTTTGCATTAGTTGATAACACTTAATGAATGTGCAATGATGTTGTTAACTTTACGTTTTGCAGCTAATTTTAGATTAGATGTTATCTGAGAACTTATAAATGTCGGCTTAGATCAACTGATGATAAAATAATATTAATTGAGCAACAACTATTAATTAATATTCTTTTATCGTCAAGGAAAACTAAAAAAATAATAAAAAATAAATAAATAAAATTTAATAAGACAGTCAGTATTTGTTTAATCGGCATGAACACTTAATAACCATAAGAATTGATATCTGATATGTTTCTGCATTATTGCACAACTGAAGAATTACACATAAAACTATATAATTAAGAATACGTTAACATATTATTATTCTGAATAAATCCTACAACAATTAATAAATCATTTTGTATTAATTAAAATACATAAGATTATCTCGAACTCGAAGTCGGGAAAAAAATATATAGAAAATAATTATCTGAAGCGAGCACGATTCTACCAAGCAATTACATAGTACATATAAGAAAACATTGATAAAATCGTCCATTTTTTGAAAGCCTGTTTTCGCAAGGAGATCCAGTTGTGGATGTGACATTTTCTTCGCCACGTAATCATTGTAATCCCAAGTAACTGGTGGCTATTGGCTAATTTACGAAGCGAAAGTGATTGGTCAACCATCGGAAATTCTCGACTAATCTTATCTTTTAATTATTTATTATTAATCCGATACGATAATAATAATAATTATAACAATTAAATTTGAGCAAGAGAGATTTATAGAGTTAAGAAAACTCTCTTCTTAACATTAAAGATGAGTTAAGAATGTACTTTTTGTAAATAAACAGCGATTATTACCAAATTTCCAAGCCATTTTTCGGTTCCGATAAGTGCCATAAATTTTCTTTCAGAAGAAAAGAAAGAAAAATAGTTGCGAGTATAGTTACCCGACCTTCAACTATACTAAAAAGAGGTCAATACTATTTCTTTCTAATGTAACCACACATGGCCGCTCCTACCCCCTGGACTGACCAGGTACCAATTTGAAAGGATGTTGGGTGGGCCTTTCAACTATTCTGGAAGAGAGAGTGAGAGAAATCCGGACCTTGGAAGAATCGATCCCACGCTTTCTTATAGCACAGGGTGTCAAATCATAAAAGAACAAGTGCAAGAATAATACAGAAAGTTACTCTGTGTCTCTAGGTCTATTGCTTTCGTTTCTTATCGGACTATTAATCAGTCTTGACCTTGTACTAGAGAACTGGTATGAATAGAAATATGGGACATTACAGACAATGACGCAAATACTGTAGTTTAAAAATATACCGTAATTAAATATTGTTAAAACTTTGTGAGGCTAGAATTTATTATAATTTGGGTTTCTTCTCGTATTAATTCATAATTTCGTATGGGCGTTTTCTCGTTGCTTTAATTTAAGGTTAGGATGGATGCTCGTCAAGATTTACATACGTTTACATATGTAAACCTTGTTCCAACGAAACAGAATATGTTCGTTGTCAAAATCGTGTAATAAATATGAAACTTAGAAGCTGAAAAATATTTTTTTTGTTTATTAAATTTCAATTAAAATGCAAATTATAAGATAAGCTATAAATTTTTTTATCATCATCATCATTATTATTTATTTATAATTTAAACAGTGCAACTTTAAAATGAAATGTCTTTAGCAGAAGTAAAATAATAATTTATTAAATATCTATCGATATCTTTTATGTATAACTATGTCTATAATTATAATTTTATATTTTAATATTGAAAAAATAATATATTAAAATGAACGGTATAGCTTTCATATCGTCGGAAACATAAAATGAAAAAAATAAAAAATAAATAAGTAAATAAATAAAAGTTAACGATGTATAAATAAGAGAACAAAACATCACTAAACAATTTTTTTGTGACAACAAATAGTAATATAAAAAAAAAGTAAGAGGGTTTCATGACAATATTCCTAACTTAGGGCCTCTTAATGGTGAGTTTTGAGTCAATTAACTTTTTCTTTAGAACTTCTTCTTTTGTTAGAAACATTAATCTTAAATTAGGAACAACAAACATTCTCTTTCTTTAAGTTTCTTTAATAGTTCCACCACAGACACGGAGCCTATACTTAAAAATAATGGTGACGTCGATCTGAAGTTTCGGGATTTTTTTTTTTCTTCTTCAAAGAAAATATTATTTTAAAAAATATTGCATGCTGTTATCAATTCGAGCATCTGGCATTCATATACGCATATATAAAAGTAAATAATTCATTTCTTGTTATGATTATATTAATGGCATATGAACTGCTTATGAGACATGGAAATATTTTATGAATTACTGTAGTTCTTAATTCGCTTCTGGTGTGCGTCAATTATTAATATTTAAAAATATAACAAAGTATATTTTTCTATTCAAGAATAAATTTTTAACGGGAACAAAGACATCAGAAAGTGCATTCCTTTAAACTGGCTTACTTGTTTGAAAGTTCACCTTGAATCGCGGTTTGTTTATTTGCTTTTCCTTTCTTTTCTCGTTTTTCCTTTCAGTTACGTTTTTCCTCGTTATTAAATTTTGTTATATAATAGAATTTAGCAACAAATTAGAAATGATATAAGCCTTACTTCAGAATATTTTGATGAGATTTTATTGATTTATAATTTATTTATTTTTTTTTATATTAACGGAAGAGGTGAAGTTGATGAAGAGGATTTTACTAAGGGGCTGAATGAAAAAATTATGAACAGACCAGACTTTAACAAATGAAGAAATCATCAAAAATGGGCAGGAAGAAAAAAAAACGAAAATGAATAGGAAGAGGATACCACAGAGAAAAAGACCACAAAGATTTATCACACTGCTACTAACATTTTCCTGCAGTACATAATGCAACAATCAGACATGCAGTACTAACATAATGCTAGTAAAGCAGTTGTGTAACAAAGTATGTCACTGATAAGCATCTTTATTAAAACAGACAAAAATCCATGATATTTCAAAGTGCTTTTCATTGAGTAGAAAAATGGAAACTTTCATCAATGCTGTATTATAATTGTACATTTCTTTTAATGTGTATAGTACATATTATACTTTGCTATACTGATATTTAAAAGATCATTTCATTGTTATAAATGAGACAGTATAGTACATTCTGAGTGCTTTTTTTTTAACATCATATTTACCATTACATGTTTTTAAATATATACTACATATAATAAACTTATAATATTAAATTTAATGAAGAATTAAACTAAATTTTTATGCACTCTCAGTAATCCAGCATCTTCTGTACAAGGAATAGCCAGATTAACAAGAGTCTAGTGTATATACATACAGGGTACATCAGCTAAATCCAGACAAAATAAACAATTTAATTAAACAAAATTTTATTTAACAAAAAGAATAAAATTATCAAAATTATCATTTGCACATTAATTTGGGATACCTTTAGATTAAAATTACTCGATGTAATTCCCTTCTGCCTCAATTACTGCCTCAATCCTTGAC
>AYEL01071629.1:0-37326 GCA_000484575.1 Olivierus martensii
TTAAAAAATACTATTAGAAGGCCCTATTCAATGAAAAGCTCGGACACGTATTCACTCATTTTTGATGTATTTTCACCATACTTAAGCGGATCAAAATCGGTGGGGGGTCAGCTGTGTCCTCCCCTTGTCAGTCTGAAATCAAGTATCATTTAAATATCCTGAGAGGTACTAATGAAATTAATGTCACAGTACACACAGTACATTCTTACTTTGTTTAATGCTACAAATCTGTTCCTGAAAACAGAACTGCTAACTAAATTAGGACTACATAAGATCATTATAAAGTAGCTCCAATAAAGATGTATTTTCAACATCATTATTTCTTACTCAAAGTAACCCAATTAACCTGTTATATTAAACAGTAGTATAGATAATAAACTTATTTTAACTTTGTCAAATGTATTTAATTTTTCTTCTGTTATAATTCAATAAATCAATTAACTTGTTAATACTTTGTGCAACCTTGAATATGATAAACTTAATAGGTAAGCCAGTTTCTAGCACATGCCTTTTTTAAGAACAAAGAAGAGTATCAAAATTTGATAGTGAGCTTGGAAATATTTTATAAAAACTTTCAAAATCAAATAAATAGTTTTATAATGAATCAAAACTGTGCAGGGTAGCATATATGTAGGTATTTTAAACTGTTGCATGCTATAGATGTGATATACTACTCAAGATAATTTACTATCAATGGCTATGGATGTAATATGTAACACTTGGCAGGAACAAATAATAAAATAATAACACTGAAATTTTTCCTGTTCTAATCAGTTTATTGCAGATTTGTTTAGGACTTTTGAAAATGGACCATAATTAGTTTCTAATGAAGATTCCTGAATTTAAAAATTTATTTTAAAAGGTTTTACAAAAATTTCACAAACATTATACTATCCAAACCTCAAGGGAATTTAATCCAAATAAACCTATTTAACTTGCACATTCAACACAGTTACCATCTATTGATTCTATTCATGCAAGAATTCTATATTCTTATTGTATTTTGGAACATGATCAGTTTTCTGAACATTCCAGATATTGGGATGATAGATAAACAATCTAATAATTATATTGAAATTTAGAAATTTATATAAAAATATTATAAAGATGAAATTAAAACACAAACAGAATATAGTAAAAAATTCTGTTCTTAAGAATAGTAAAAATTTAAATATTTTTTATATAAAAAAAATTAAAACAAGAAAACAGAGATAATAGAGATTTACATAAAAATAATTATGCTTAGAGGGAATCAAAATTCCAGTTAAAAGGATTCATATATGTGTTCTTATCCTTTGCAAAATTTTTATTTTTTGTTTTTGTGATATAATTTTTAAAAATATTTATTATTTAAAAGTAATAGTAATTGTTTATATGTAATTATAAGTGATATCAAAAAGTCTTAGCACAGGCATCACATACAAAGTTAATGGATTTATTAAAAATATAACTATATATAGTATAATAATATGTATAGTTATAAGAAAGATTTTCATTTAAAATAATGCTTATGCAATTATGGGCTTTGTTCTTTAAAATTAAAATATGAATTATCTTTTCAGACACACAAATTTTATTAATATATAAATATATTTACTTATTAAGAATCCTAATAAATAAAATATAAAAAAATATATAAATTATTATTCAAAGGTACTCCTGAATTTATGGCTCCTGAAATGTATGAAGAACATTATGATGAATCAGTTGATGTATATGCATTTGGAATGTGTATGTTGGAACTAGCAACTTCAGAATATCCATATTCAGAATGTAGTGGTCCTGCTCAGATTTACAAGAAAGTTACTAGTGTAAGTATTTAGAATACATGTATATTTAATTTATAGTAAATCTCCAACTTACATGGTTATTTTGCCCAAAAAATTTCTGTTCAAATCAAAAACCACAACAAAGCTTAAATTCAATATACTCAAATGTGAGTGTATTAGTAAACTGCATAGCCAAATGAAATATATGAGCATACTTTAAGCATAGATAAGAAAATTTAAAGCCACAAGTGATATTTTTGGAAAAAAAAAATTTCTTATTGAATTTTTTATTTGTGTTTTATGGAAAGAATAGAGAGACTTACACATCCACATATATACTTATGGAAAGAATAAAATAGAGAGACTTACACATCCACATATCTCTGAAGCCACAAACATTAGAAACCTACTGTATTTGTACTAATATCAATATTTTTTGTGAAAAATAGAATTGAAATTAAATTCATATTTAGTACAGAATGTACTATGGATGAATGTAAATTCAATTCTATAATTATATGCAGTTAATTCCAGTGCTGGGGAGCTGGAGTCGGAGCCCGGAGCCATGGATGGAATTTTAATGATCTAAATAATTTAGACAAATTATACAAATATTAAAATTATTTAGAATCATTAAAATTCCGTTGTGTTTCAAGGGTTAAATTTGACAAGTTAAATAGGTTTATTTACAAAAATTTATTTGATTGAATGTTTTTCATAAAAATCAGCATTTTGCTCTCTTTCTTTCTTCCTATTCTAGATTATAATATTCATGTTGTTTGGATTATATGTTGAAATAAAGTTAATTTCTGAAATTTTTGCAAAAATTAATTTTTTATAGAATGAACTATAAAATCTTATAATGCCAAAATATTACTTAACATTTAATTTTTTTTAATTCCATTAAAATAAGAAGTATTTTTTATCAATCATTGAATTTTTTTTACTTCATTTTCACTTCATTTTTGTCAAAAAATGAAAAATACTAATATAAAGAAAGATTTGCTATTAAAATATGTATGATTTGTTATATTGCAGCCACTCTTTCCTGCACTTTTCCTTGCTACACTTTGCTGCATTTTGAGAAATAATGATGTGGTGAGTGTAGGCACCCTAAACTATCTGAGGTCCAATTAGAGAAAAACAAAGAATATTATAGCTCTTTATGTATAAGAGATGATTTCTGTATATGTTTGGTTTTTTATATAAAATCAAAACTTTATATAATATTAAAATAAAAATTACTTATATGAAAATGTCAATAAATATAAATTATTAATAATGATGACAATATTTATTGATTAGTTCAAAATCTACATAAATTTATTGAAATATTAAAATATTTGATGTAATCAAAATTTGTAAATTAATTAGTTTTTATAGACTTATTTTTAAAAAAATGGTCTGATTTTCTTCATTCATGACTTGTTTTATTCAGAGGATCAGCTACTATTCAAAAATAACAATTATTTTATTGGATGGCTAAATCTATGTCAAAACATGATTTTTTTATATGATCTCATATAAGGAATAAAAACATCTGAAAAAACTTATACTGTTAGAAAGAATACAAAAAGCATAACTTTTGAAAATTTCAAAAGATTTTGAAAAAAATTAAGTGAGATGTGATGATTTTATGTTTTCGTATATTAATTAGGCTTAATTATTCAATTAGATGGCTTGTTAATACAATCATTTTTTTTTTCATTTTTGGAACAAAATAGTTTAAATGATTAGCAACTGAAAAAGCAATTAAACTCATTTGTTAATGAGAGTGTTCATATGAACATTGTTCATAATATGTGAATTATTTTATTTTATTTATTTGATTTGCAAATTTTTATTTTAAAATTCAGAAAATTATCTAGTTATAAACTTTTGTAGATTTGAAGATATAATTTATAATTAAGAATTCAAATATTTTTGCATTTTTGAAAAAATTATAACAGCAAATATTTGACAAAAACATTAGTGCTTTATTCTGATGTTTACACTTATAATCATTAAAGTAACTACAGTGAGTGTAAAAAGTATTCGTACACCTCAACATATGGGGGAAAAAAGATCTATGGGCCATGCCTGAAAATATTTTTGATTCTTTATTATAAGCAATTTATAATATTTCTGTATAAAAACCAGTTTACTTAAACTGGAAAACTATGTAGTTATTTAGCATGTTGCACAGTATTTTAAGATAGCAGAACTTTTCAGCTACTCAAATATATATTATTTATTAGACTAATTAATAACAACAAACATTACATAATACAGCATATAGAATATGTTTAATGTAAGAGTAAATTTTAATTATTCCTAAAATTAATTCATAAATTAAGTTTATTTGTAGAGGAGCACTTATAGTAATTATTAAATAAATAAAGTTGTCATAAAATTTGAATCATTGTTTTCCACAATTTGTATTAAAGTTATGGATAATTTATAAAAAAATATCTAAAAACAAATTTTCATTTCATATACTTATAATTATAATACCTGATGTAGGCAAATAATGCACTGTATAAGCTTGAATATTGAGTCCATTTGGTGAGAGAGCTGGATTCCACATTAATAAAATAGCAGAACTAGAGACTGTACGAGCACGTAATCCCTGAGGAGGATCGGGTTGACTACCTATATAAAAATTTAAGAGTTTAAATATAATCGCTTATTAAAATATATGATGATAAACTTTGATAAATTTATAAGAAAATCTTATATAATATCTGAAATAAAAACAATTTTTAAACAAAACTGATTTAATAATATAAAAGCTTAAGAGGAAGTAAATTTTTTCAAAGAATTATATTTAAAGCCTAATTACCCAAATAGTAATTTTAATCAATTTTCTTAGATTAAACTCACCCTTGCTTATAAGCTTGAAACTAATAATTGAAAGTTTAATTATTAAAATTTCAGTGTAGGACTTCAACTTATCTTAAATTATATATTTTCAAAAATTAATATAAAATTGAAATTAATATCACTAAATAATAATTTGTAAATCTAGGATGTTAAAAGATAAGAATAATGGAATGTTACCTGAATGCATTTAATTCAGTTATAAGTTAAGGCATGTTGTTACTTATAAAAATTAATATAAATTTCAACTAACTGATTAAAATTTTAATTTATTAATTCCAAACTTAAATGCAAGAGTGAATTTTATATAACAATAAAAATTATACATTATTATTCATATACTGTATAAATATATGTGTAAAAATTTATGAGACTTTTATATGATAGAATATAATCATTGCTGTTTCTGTAGTTTGAAATAAGAATCATCAATATCTATATTAGTTAGTCTGATTTTTAAGATGCAATAACCATTGTAAATCTTTTGTGTTTTTGCATAAAAAATTTTAATTGTTTTGAACATACATGGATAAGTCAGATTATTATAAAATAACAAAACTGGGCTTTGCAGCAAAAGAAGGTTCAACTTGTTTTATCTAAATTTCATATAATCTCATTCTACAAAAATTTTGACATTGGTTCCAAGTTATAGATTTATTGCATTAATATAACTTTCTAATATTGAATTCTTAAAAATAGAATTTAATAGTATATATTTCACATTTGTTCTCTTTAATTCACCACATTCTCTTTACAAAAATGGGATTATAGAGAGTTTAGACTTTATTTTCTTCTCTTCAATTATTTTTGATATAATTAGAAAGAAAGCAATAAAATCAATACAATATATAAAAATTAACTTCAGGTTAAGTTTTAATGTATTGATATTTTATTTACAATTTCTTAAATAAACAAATACAAATTGTAATTTGCATAAAATATTTTTTTCTACTTACAAAACTAACAATATAGTTGTAATTTTATTTATCATTCCATATATTAAAAAATTTAAATCAATTAAATAAAAATATGAATTCTAAAATAAGCACAGATATATTTTAATTTATAAATGATATATTTAAAAAAAAAATTTAAATAAAACAAAGCAATAAAATATCATCATAGATGTCAATTTATAGCAATAAAACTGATTTTGCGATATTTTATATCATGTTTATGTGGATAGAGCATAACTGAATGTGTGTCTTTATTTTATTGAATATCTTTCATTTCATATCTGCTACTTTTGAATAATGCAAGGCAAACTATTACTAATGTAAGTAAAATGCTGTTATTAAGTATATTTAATAAAAATTTTACTTACTTGAAGTATTTACTAATAATCGTGCTGATGCCACATTAGTACCAACAATATTTGTTGCCATACATTGATAAATTCCAGAATCTGAAGTTACAGTTTGTGAAATAACTAATACATTGCCTGTCTTTAATTTTATTCTTCCATTGATATATAATGGTTGGCCATCTTTAAGCCATTGTACTGAAGGAGCAGGAATTCCATCTACTGTGCATTCAAATCGAGCAGTCTGTGCAGTTGGTTTTACTTGACTCAATGGTCGATCGATAAAATCTGGTGGAACTGGAATAATTTAAAAGATGTTTTAATTGTCTAATAATATTTATTAAAATTAAAATTTCTATAACTAATAAAAACAGTTTTGATTATTAACAGTTAAAAATTTTAATATTTTTATGAAACTATTAATTTACTTTAAAAATATAAAATCAATCCATTTATAATAAATAATCAAATTTTATCTGTATTAAAAAGGTTTTGAGTGAAAAAGTCTAAAAAGTTTTTGATAAATAAATAATAATGCATTTTATTACAGATATCATAATCAAATTCATTATAATGAAGAATTTTATTTCTGGCCAAGATGAAGTAGGGAATAAAAAAATTTAGTTGTAAAGTTCTGAAAAAATAATGATTTGGATATTTTCTTATAGTTCAAGTTTGAATTCTAATGAAATTTAGTAAAGTAGATCCCAAACTTATGCAATTAATTTTCCCCAAAAATTTTATGTTAAAAATTGCATAAATCCAACAAATTAATATCAAGTAGTTAGGTAGCTATAGACCAACAAATAAAATTTAATATATACAAGTGCACATTATTAATAAAGAGTGGCTAAATGAAATTTATGAGCATAAATAATAAAATTTAATGCCTTAATGAATATTTTTGCAAAAAATAAATTCTTTAATGAATTTATTCATAATTAAATAATTAGACAACAGCATATGTTTAAGTGAAAGAATGATATTTAATACTTGCAAAAGATCTTTCGGCTTAAAGCCATCTTCAGTAACTTTTAGCTTACAAATTATCAAATAAAACAAATTAAATTATTTAAATAATTTAATTTGATCTATTTGATACATATAGACACAAGTTCAGTCTTTTTAGGCAGAAATGTTTAATAAATTCTTAGATACAAATTAACTGGAGGGCTTATTAATGTCAAAAGTGCTCCAGTTAATTTGTATCTAAGAATTTATTAAACATTTCTGCCTAAAAAGACTGAGCTTGAGTCTATATGTATAAAGCAAAGATAAAAAGTTACGTCCTTGAATTTTAGTCTATTTGATATTTTGTAAGCTAAAAGTTATTGAAGATGGCTTTTTTAAGCCAAAAGATCTTTAGCAAGTATTAAATATCATTCTTTCACTTAAACATGTGCATTT
The DNA here is from genome assembly GCA_000484575.1 of Olivierus martensii. Lineage (NCBI taxonomy): Eukaryota > Metazoa > Arthropoda > Arachnida > Scorpiones > Buthidae > Olivierus > Olivierus martensii. The sequence goes on from AYEL01071629.1 coordinate 7,339, forward strand.
GTCTAATTATTTAATTATTCTGGTAAGAAGCAAAAAGTATAAACAAGTACATTGATTTTATTCATGTTTTATGAAAATTCAATTTCAAATAAAAAGACTTGTGCTGAAATATAGCTCTGAAATTAAGGAACTCAAAGCTACCTGAGTAGGGAGCCTACTATAAATATATTTACAGTAAGTTCCCTACTGTAAATTTATTATGGATGAATCATAATTTTAATTACTAATTAAACATATTAAATATATTATATTAAACTGTCATATTTGGCATAATAAGAAAAATTAGAATTGAATTAGCTAATTTTTATAAATAATAATTATTAAAGTTGTCATTCAGTTTTATCATCAATGATTATATATTATTAATTTATTTAAAAACTGACTAATATAAGCTAAGCTCATTTCATTATAAATATACAGTGGACTCAATTTTATGAATTCATACAGATCTCCAAAAAAAGTTCATAAAATTGAAAGCTGTAAATGAGAATGGCATTAATTAACATTAGTTCTATGGAATACTTTTTGGGACCAACTCAATACTTTACAAAAATGTGTAGTTTGTAAATTGAAAGTTCATACAAATGCAAGTCCACAATATCTGCCATATTGTTATATAGAGTAGCTTAAAAATCTGAATTTAAACATTTTTCTGTATTTTAAAAAATTCTGATATGTTTATGAAAATATCTCAATGGAATGGATTCTATAAAATCTAAATCTAATCCTATGGATTATTTTCTATAGCAATGCTTCCAAATTGATGTAAATGATTAATAGATGTGTTATAAGATATTGATGTTTTGTAAATTTTTTATCATTATAAAAAATTTGCAATTGTTAATAATTATATAATTATTATGTATATAATCATTATATTTTCAAAACTAATTTGAAATACTATGTATCTATCATTACTAAATTTTATGAATACAAAAATTATTCACAAATTATTTTTTAGATGCACTAGAAATTATAAAAGTATAGCAAGCATCATTTTTTATTTTAAACTTTAACAATTTAAAGTTTCTTAAGTCTGGTTTGGTGTGCATATACAGGGTGAAGAAAAACTTTGTCGCAATATTTTGTGTACTGATAGGGACCTCAAAACAAGCCAAAAATGTCTAATGAACATATGGTCTAAATGGCACTGTTTTCAAGTTTATAACTCGAAAACGGTGCCATTTAGACCATATGTTCATTAGACATTTTCGACTTGTTTCGAAGTCTCCTATCAGTATACAAAATTTTATGACGAAGTTTTTCTTCACTCTGTATATACAATATTTATGAAACTTTTTATTCTCTTGAAATGATGTAATACAGACAGACAACTTTGGCTTATGGCAATTTGTACTTATGATGTTGATGTAATCAGTAAAATCTGTGATTGATCAATGCAATTCAATAGGTTTGAGTCCTGGATCAAATAGTCTGATATATTGAAAGCATCTTTTTTTTTTTTATTTTTATCTTCTTTATGTTTATTAAGATAACATATGGTGTCCTAATAAAATTTAATTGTGAAAAATTCATAAATTTTGGGCATTTCCAACTTTTAACCAGATCTGACCTATGATATATGACACTAAAACCTAGTATAAATGCTAATTAACTATGAAGTTATGATTTCTGATGAAAAATAAAATAGTTTAAATTTTCACCTTCAGGCAGAAATATGGCACTTTATAGATAAAAAATATATTCATAAATGCAGCATTACAATAATAAGACTTTACAATTCCAAAAAGCAGTTATAGAACTTCAGCTATATGCTCCTTCTATCTTCATCGATTACATGCTGGATATGTAACACTGTGGATCTCACAGTGTTACATATCCAGCATTTGATCAATGGTCGATCGAAGCATTTCCTGTGGAATGTCTGCAACATGTTGATTTATGTTTCCTTCAGTTCAACCACACATAGGGATATCCCCACAGCCAGAAATCATAGGGATTTAAGCCTAGAGATTGATTCTAAAGAGATTCTAAAAAAGTTTAGAGTTTTGAGCGACCATTGATTATTCAGTGCTATGTATCCAGATGTAATAGACTTAGATGGAGCACATACTGAAGTTCTGCAACTACTATTTTAATAATAGTCTTATTATTGTAATGCTACATAGCACATATATCAAGTTTTAATGTCACATGTTAATTAGAACCCATTCCAGTGAGTTGTGAGAAGGATCAGTTATTTTATAACTACCCTGTATAGGGGTGATTATAAAATAACTTTCAAGCCAATTGATCTCAATAGATTTTTATAAAATTCAATTAATGTTATTGAAGATGATCTCAGTGCCATACCCTAATTCTATATCATTCTGAAATGTCTGCATTAAAAAAAAGATGATGAATTAAATCCTTTCCAGAACTGCTTATTTCAACTTTGATATATTAAAAAATTTTCACAATATATTTTTTTTATAATTTTATTAACATTACATTTTAAATTTTTTTCAATTTTTTATAATTAATTTTATTTTTTTATAATTTTTGTTTACTATCCATCATTGCAATGTTATTAAATTATAATTTCCATTTTTATATTTTTAAATTAAATCTGTTATTTTTAACCTGTATACATTTGAATAAAACATGACTATGATTAATTTTTGTGCAGAGTCTAGGAAAAACTCTTAATAAATTGAAAATATTGTTTAGAGTAGAGAAATTTTTATTAACATAAATATTTTGGATTTTTTTCTCATGTTTTAAGTTATACAGTTCATTTAATGGAAAATATCTTTTAAAATTTATAATTTTCAATAAAAATTTATTAATTATTTTGTAATAACTTTTTTATACATACCATAAACTAGGAGTGTAGATTTTTGAGAAATTACTTGAACTGCTTCAGTTTTTGGATCTTTTACAGTTGCAGAGCATATATATACTCCTGTATCTTCTATTTTAACAGATTTAATTATTAAATTTCCTAATCCTAACCTAGATATTCTATCTTCTGGTAAAGGTCGCTCATCTAAATTAATAATTAAAAAATAAATATATATAATTTATGTTTGATTTTAAATAATAAATGCCTGAAAATTATTCAAATTGAAAAAATATTTATTCAATCTCTAAATGAAATTCTATAATTTTGAGTTCTACACAAATATAACAAAACTTTGATTTAATTGATTAATAGAGTTATTTGTTACAATTTAATAGGCATTCATTATTTTGAAGTTTCATAATTTCTATTATATATGTTTAGAGTTAAGCTTAATTGCCTATTTTATTAATAATTCTTTACTCATTAGAATTATTTTCTGATAAGTGAAGAATTTTACAGTTAACCATAACTTAGAAAAGATAATTATAATAAATCAACATCTAGATGTTCAACTTTTTTCTATGCATCTACATAAAAGAAAAGAACTGAACTTCTAGACAGCATTCTAGAATTGTAGAAACCTGCTCACCAGAATTTTATATACATTGGATAATAAAATACTGTATGTTCCAATGATTATTCAGAGAAGTCTCATTATTGATTTTATCTAAAGTTTACGAATTAAATTTGTTACAGATCAATTAAATTAAAATTTTATTATAGTATTATTTTTCAAGGCTTAAAGCATTAATATATTACTTAAGAATTTAAATATACAGAATCATTTAGAAATATAAACTTTTCTAAATGATTCCATATATTAAATTCCAAAGTTTATAAATTTTTCTAAAAGCATATATATTTCTTAAGCCATAGATATAATATACCTAAAAGATCTTTAAAAAATTTATAATCAATATATTTTAGGGAACAGATTAAGTTTTTTTAGTGCAGTCAAAGCAGATGCAGGGTGTCCTGAAAAATATACCCTGTATCCTTTCCATTCAAAAAGAAAAGTGCTTTGACTGCACTTTTCTTTTTGAATGGAAAGGAGCCTACCTACAGGGCATCCTGAAAAGGACACGCCAACTTTAAAAAGGAATATCTGAAAAACAGTTAGCGATGAAAATTTATTTCTTATGGCATATTTACACGACAGGTTAAAATTTAAGTTGTATTGTTTTTATGTAGTACCAAAAAGCACTGATAGGTGGTGCTGCACATGCTCAATCTTTTGTGTCTAGTACAGGCAGTTGATGAAATTTAAATTAAAATATTTTCCAAATGTCCACTATCAATGACAATCACATGTCTTAGTTGAAGAACAAAATTCACTTCAACCTTTTGTAATGTATCAATTGTAATGATCACACATGCATTGGTGATTAATTGTTCAAGTTCTTCAACTGTTCTGGGATTTTTGGTGTATATGTTATCCTTCAAGTAGCCCCATAGGAAGAAATGGCATTGATTCAAATATGGCAAATATGGGGGCCAATCCATCATGTGCAGTGGCACCTATCTGTGTGTTTCTGTATTATACAAAAATAACATGATTTAAATTTTAATCTCTGTCACACAAATATGCTGTAAGAAATAAATTTTTATTGCTAATCGTTTTTCAGATATTCTTTTTAAAGTTGGGATGTCCTTTTCAGGATACCCTGTAGGTAAGCTCCTTTCCATTCAAAAAGAAAACTAATAGTCTAATTAATTTTGTTAAGCTCTATTATTAAAATATAAATATTATCCAAACAACTGTTTATATATACAGTAATCCCTTGTCAACCGTGAGTTCTCCAACTGCAAAATTCACATATACATGGTTTCTTAAATGCACAGCAATTCACAAACTATGGATCTGGGATTTGTGTATATGTTACAGGATAAACCCGAATTCAGGAAATACTAGAATTTCCTACAGGCAAACCCGAATTCAGGAAATACTAGAATTTCCTAGTCAAAACGAGAACGCCTAATGCTGGTCAGATGTTCTAGTATTTCCTAGGCCGAACTCAAAAAGCCAAACATTTTTTATTCAAAGTCCAGAATTTCTAGTTTTTCCTATTCAAAATATGAAGTGGCAAACAGTTAAGACAAAAGTCTTCATTTCACATTTATTTTTGCTCAGAGTTCGATATTTCCCAGAAGATATTTCCATTTTCTTTCTTTAGAGAATATCTGCAAGGATAAACAAATCTCATTGAGGAAGCTGCAATCTGCACCACTGGAAGTACATACATAGAGCTAAATCCACTTTAAATGCACGAAGCATTGTATATCTAAATTATGTTTGTTCAAAAAGAATAACATTTTTAAATAATCCTAAATGCCACAAAAGCCTACCTTACAAAAATAAATAAGAGGTACCTAGTTATATTTTTTTTATTTTTGTATTTATGGTAATACCATGAATACAAAAATTATTGATTAATTGATTAAAATCATTATTATAATGAACATAATGAATATTTTTATTACTTGATAGGAAATAACAATGAAATAAGACAAATTGAAAACAGAGCTAACTTTCATTCATTATTATACGGTTGACTTTAAAGAACTGAAATTGCCATTTTTTTATTTTTTATGGACAAATATTTAATATTTTTTATTAGCAAAGTGAAGTAAAAACTTTTTTAAATTGAAAAACATAACTAGGTTCCTCTTATTTATTTTTGCAAGATAGGCTTTTGTGGCATTTAGAATTACACAAAAAGTTATTCTTTTTTTACAAACATAATTTAGATACAAAATACTTCGTGCATTTAAAGCGGATTTAGCCCTATGTACTAAATTAAAATCATGGTCTATAAATACTACTTTTATATTTATATTAAAAATTGAGCCAGGAACAAAACAATATGGCATTTTTTGTCAAAAAATAAAATTAGTTTTATAACAACAACTTACGTTATAAGTACGAATTGCACGGATCTATATATACCAGCGCCTCTAGTGATAGGATTTCAAAATTAAAAAATCTTACAGCAATGACGTCGAAGTGGAGTGACCATATACTATTTATATTCTAAATGCTATACTATTATAATTAATATACATACTACCATATACTATTCTAAATGCCACAAAAGCCTACCTTGCAAAAGAGATACCCTAGTTATGTTTTTCAATTTAAAAAATTTTTACTTCGTATTTTATGACGACTAATAAAAATATTAAAATATTTGTCCATAAAAAATAAAAAATTGGCAATTTCAGTTCTTTAAAGTCCACCATCTAATAACAACGAAAGAGTGTTAGCTTTGTCTGCAATTTGTTTTATTTCATTTTCTCAAAAGAAATTAACAATGAAATTGTTATTTCCTATCAAGTGATAAAAATATGCAGTATGTTCACTATAATAATATTTTTTAATTAATTAATTAACAATTTTTGTAATCACGGTATTACCATAAATACAAAAATAAAAAACAAAACTAAATACCTCTTATTTATTTTTGCAAGATAGGCTTTTGTGGCATTTAGAATTACACAAAATGTTATTCTTTTTGTACATCATAATTTAGATAATAACGGTTCGTGCATTTAAAGCGGATTTAGCCCTATGTACGTACTTCTACTGGGGCAGATTGCAGCCTTCCTGAATGAGATTTATTTATCCTTGTGGATATTCTCTAAAGAAACAAATTACTGCTGGAAAATATCGAACTCTGAGTGGGAATACATGAGAAATGAAGACTTTTATTTTAACTGTTTGTCACTTCGGGTTTTGACTAGGAAAACTAGAAATTCCGGACTTTGAATAAGAAATGTTCGGCATTTCGAGTTTGGCCTAGGAAATACAGAGAACGTCCGAGAAGCGTTTTGACTAGGAAATTCTAGTATTTCCTGAATTCGAGTTTGTCCTGTAACATATATACACGAAGATTGCAGCTTTCCTCAATGAGATTTGTTTAGCCTTGCAGATATTCTCTAAATAAAGAAATTTCTGCTGGCAAATACCAAATTCTGAGAGGGAATACATAAGAAATAAAGATTTCTGTTTTAACGTTTGTCACTTCGGGGTTTGACTAGGAAAAACTAGAAATTCCAGACTTTGAATAAGAAATGTTTGGCATTTCAAGTTCGGCCTAGGAAATACTAGAACATCTGACAAGCATTAGAGTTCAGCCTAGGAAATACTAGAACATTCGACAAGCATTAGGACATTCTCGTTTTGACAAGGAAATTCTAATATTTCCTGAATTCAGGTTTGTCCTGTAACATATACACAGTTTTTCATAGTAGCCACTAAGTGCTTTTGCAAACATTTATTTTCTATTTTTATATCATTTATTTTATTATTACTTTTCACTGCAAATTAATAATTTTCTAGATGCCCCATTTTGTATTTTAAAGAATGGTGAGAATTTTTGCACCTAGAAGAAAGGAAGAGGTAGAAAAGAAAGGACCAATATTGGTTTTTATTTTGGCTTTGGATCTGAGTGAGATTATGTATTCTTTTTAAGTCACTTAGATTATGATTTTTAGGAGAAGAATAAACGTGCAATTTCTATGAATAAGTTACAATAGGAGTAGAATCAATCAGTCCCTCATTTCTGTGCCATGATTTCCTATTAATGATATTTAATGTTAATTTGTATTTTGTGTGTGCTTTTCTAAATATAATCTAGCATTAGTTTCATTTTTATAGATTATTATTTTTTGTCATCATGTGCTCCAAATATTTGGAAAAGACATAGTTGGTAGTGATAAAGCAGCCAAAAGGACTAAAAACATGTTATTGCTGGAGAAAACTCAATGTGGTGACAAGGTTATGGTGTGGTGAGAGTGCTGCATTGGTGGTCAGGCTAATGAATGCTAATAAGTCAACTATAAGGACCATTAAAAAAAATGAAGAGGCAATTAAAGCTAGTGTTGTTAGTGGAACCAGGGCTGGAGTGTTGGCATCAGTGTCGATGTCGGCAATAACTTTCTCATTGCTCTTAATTTATTAGTTCTAAATTTAAAAAATGTATTAAATAATTATTTTCTTTTTTGGTGAATAAATAATTTTTTCAGTAATAAATATTAAATAAAAATGTATTCTAAAAAATTATTTGTGCGTGTTTACTGTCAGAGGTGTCGATGTCGGCAAAAAAAAAAATGTAGGTGTCATTGTCGGTGTCGGTTTAGGCACATTTTCCTGCCGACAACCCAGTCCTGAGTGAAACTACTACTAGTGCTAAAGTACCTATATGCCCCAGTATCCCATTATAGAAAAGATGGAAAAGATACTTAATATTTGGATTGAGGACCAAAACACAAAATTAAGTTCCTTTAAGTAGTTCAATGATACATGAAAAAGCAGTGAGAATATACAAACAACTGGGGCAGAGTTCTGGCCAATCTAAATTTAAAACTAGTAAGGGATGGTTTGCATGCAAGATAATTGGAGAAACAGATTCAGCTGACCATAATGCTGCAAAGACTTATCCAAAACAATTAAAAAAAATAATTGAAGATAAAGGATACCTGCCTGAACAGATATTCAATGCAGATGAAGCTGGTTTCCATTAGAAGGACTGACAGGACTTGCATCTCCAAAGTTGAGTGTTCTGCACTAGGATTCAAGACTGCAAAAGATCATGTCACCCTGCTCTTTTATGCTAATGAAGCAGATGACTGTATGGTGAAACAAATGCTAGTATATCACTTGCTGAACCCTTGTGCCTTGAACGATAAAATAAATGACATCTTCCAGTGTTTTGAAATGCAAGCAAAAAAGCATAGATAAGAGCTGCATTGACAATAGACTGACTGAATAATTTCATAATTCATGATATTGTGCAGTATATATCTAGGAAAAACTTGACCTTCAAGATGGTGCTGATCTTTGATAATGCTCCAGGACACCCAGAGGCACTTTAGTTCACACACCCAAATGTTGAAGTTATATTTCTGCCTCCAAATATACTACACTCATATAACTGATGGACTAAGGAATTATAGAAACATTCAAACAATACTGTACACATTGTACATTTAACAGGATACTGGAAGCTGTTGAAAATGACCAAAATCTGACAGTCACAAGTTGCTGGAAACAGTTCAACATCACTGGTTACATCACTATCATTAAAGACTCACTTGATGAAGTAAACAGTCAACTCTAAATACCTGTTGATTTAAGCTTTGGAAGGAGTGTGTGAATGAATTTATTCAACATAAACTCTCAGAGGTTAAGGAGATAGTGGGTGTTGCAAAACATCTGGATGGTGAAAGTATGGCAGACATAAAGAATGATAACGTAGAACAACTGCTGCAGTCATATAACAAGGAGTTGACTGAAGAGGAATGACAATGAAGAGGCAAAAAGAGTAAAATGACTCCCCCTCATCTAATGCAAAATAATCTCACAGAATTTTTCCTTGAAATCAATCCTAACATGGAGCAAAGTTTAAAATTAAAATAGGGTTTAGAAGATTTGTTAGCTCCATATAAACAGTTACAAAAAGGTTCAGAAGAAAATGAAGCACATATCTCTTCTGAACTACTTAAAGCAATCATCTGATAGCAGTCCTTACTCATCTACCAGTATTGATGCCTAGAAATCTGTTTCAACCAAATTATTTTAATTTTAATGTATGTAAATCATTTTCCATGAATTATTCATTATTTGTTTTCTTTTTGTATTTTAAAGAGTACTATATCTAATAAAAAGTATTGCAAATATTTGACTTCCTTACTGATTCTCTTAATCCTACATTTCTCATAGATAATTAACTTCATCAACTGCAATATTTTGCAAGAACTATAGTAATTCCCTGCAGTTGGTGGGGATTACTGTAATTCAAAATTTTATTTTTCATTAATTTTACTGCTATTAAGTGCTGAATAACAGATTTTTACAAACATTTTATTCACTAAAAACCAAAACAAACATAATGTTTTTAGCTTTTAGTGAATAAAATATTTTTGTGATTCATTTCTGGACTTAAACCAATAACTCTTAAAGTGGTAATTTATTTCCTATAGATGTAATGTTAAATAAAGCATTGTTGTGAACAAAACCTGTTTTTATCTAAAGAAATAAAAATATGACCTTTAAAATCATGCAAATTAAACAACACAATTCTTTAATATTTGTCATACAAATATTAAAGAATTTTTAATCATCATCATGAGCTTTTTATACAGATGAACTACTGGATTAGGCACAATCTGGAAATAAAAATTATTTTATTAATACAGTTCAAACTAACGTTCATAATAACGTTCCATTAACCTTAATGGAACATTATTATGTTCTAAATTAATAATTTTTGTAATCTTCGCTAAAAGAGAGGCATACTGATGAGGGACTGAGTATTGTCCGAAAATGTTATGTGCCAATAAAAGTTTTTATTACCTTGCTAATAGTGCTTATACAGTTCTTCTTTATATGCAAAAGCAAGTGGTCGTATGCACTATGTTTAAAATTATTTAACAATTTTCAGATAATTATTTCAAATGTTTTAAGCGATTTACAAATATTACATACAATAGTAGGACATAACTCTTCACAATAATTATAAAGTGTATTCTGGAATATAACTATACATTATTTGCGATGTTTACTTCTTGCAATATTTACTTCTTTTGCCAAGTAAAGAATTTTATATCGTGTTTACAAAACTGTCCTTATTTATTAGAAGTAAAAAGAGAGATAACATCCAGAGAAGATGCAATCAAAATCCATTTGTTAATCCATTATCAATTGTCAGCACCAATTTATTGTGATATGTTAAAATATGCTTGGTATGCAACAAAATTAGTTAAAAAAAGAAATGTATTTTTAAACATGAATCAGATTTCATTTTCCGACATTATTAAAACTTCCGTATTTTTTTTCCTCTCTCTCTCAAAACGTATTGCATTACATGTACTTTAAATCATTGAGGAATATATACAGATATTTAAAAAATTTATTTTTCACAAATTTTTTTACAAAATTTGTAGAAATTTTATGAAAAATAATTGCGCATCTGCAGACATCGAGTACTGGAGAGGAACTGAAGGCAAGGCTGGCTATATAATATTGTAATGGCTATTATTAGGTAGTTGTCATTCACTTTTTATTTATTAATAAATAAAATTACAAACAATTATAAAATATAACAATTAGATGAAGAAAATCGTAATATTAACAAATTAAATAAATTTATTGCAGTGTTCTAATCATATAGACTACAATCCCCAAGATTCAGTTGCAAACATTTCAGAGGGTTTGCAAAAAAAAAAAAAAATTGCTCTTGTTGAAGTGCACTAATCAAATATGTCACTGCATATATTAAGGGATAGTCTCAAATTTTTTTGTGCACTAATCAAAGGATTCCTGTATATACAGTAAAACTTGTCAAGTTGGACACCTCTCTATGTTGAATGACTTTTCCTGGAACTGGACAAAAGCCTATATTTTACTATGTCCAAACCTCTATATCCTGGACACCTCTCTATCTTGTATCTTGAACAACTGTTTCTAATAAGATAGACACTTTTTGATTATTGGTTGAAATAAAATCTTAAATTTTATTTTGGTTTAGAAGATTAACCAAAGGAATTTGTGAAAGAGAAACTTATAACATTGATTAGTCATGCCTTGAGATGGTTGTTGATGACTTATAAATCCATGATTTACTTATTATTGTAAATACAAACACTGAGCATTGAAAAAATCAAACCAAAACTAGCCAAATTATAGCCAGAATATTTTATTGCAATAAAATTAAAAATATTTGGACTAATTGGCTAATTTTAGTTTGGTTCATTATTTTACTTTTCTTTGAGAATTGTGTGCTGTTTCTTCTGTTGCTGTGATTAAGCTTTCCCTTAGAGATGTTAAAAAGCAAATAAAAGAAAATTAAACTGACATTTGATGTTTCATTACTAACTATTCAGAAGTGTTTTAAAAAAGCCAGGTTCCTTATAGAATTCACTGAGCAAGAGATCAATAACTTTGACCTAGGAGAAGAACTGAGTGCTGTTCCTGAGAACTATCATTATAAAATTTTAACTGAAGATTTTACAAATTTTGCAACAGTCTTGTCCATCATAAATATGGAAATTGTAAATCCAGGGATTTAATTGAAGATATATCCAACTCAGTTCATATACAGACTTTGTTGGAAGAGGAATTGAATGATCATGAAACAGTTTTGGAATATGTAGAGGAATTTGAATGCTAAGCATTTTCTAATAATGAACTAGAGATTGTTGAAACTCTATTTGGTATAAGAAAAAATAAAATTGAAAATTGGATAAAGTGTAAATTAAATATAAAAAAGGCAAACTCTACATACAGACTTCTTTTCAAATAGATGGTTCTTATGTTGAAACACTGACAGATTGCATATATTTAACATTTTTGAGTTTTTTGTTTGAAATAATAATAGGTTTCCAATTTGATTTGAATAAATGTTTGCACTGACATGAAAATTTAATGTTAGTATGTTTAGAAAAAAATTTTGATTTTTATGAATCTCTATGTTGGACACATCTCTAAGTTGAACACATTTTGAAGGAACCAAACATGTCCAACATAGAGAGGTTTCACTTTACTTCATTATCTTGGAGCAGTGATTTTCAACCTGTGAAATTTTCCCCATGTATTATGGGAAAGATAGAAAAAAAAAATGAAAAAAAATTGAATAAAAATTCATTAAGGCAAATTTTAGAAATACTATATAGATAGTTTTCAACTTTTGAGTTAATTCATTCTTAGAGTACACTCATAAAACAAGAACTTATAAAGCAGGAATATATTTCCCATAAATATAATGTTAAAACAGGTTCTGTTCTTAACAATGAAATTTGATTAAGCAATGATTTATTTAGCTAGCAATTTCCATTGTTAGCTAAATAAGTAGCCTATCTATTATAAGAAATGAAAATATAATTTTCCATTCATCATAAGGTGGTAGTAGTACATTTATATAAAAGCTCATGTCAATGAGTTTTTATATAAATGTACTATTATCACGTTGTTATGAATAACGGTCAAAATAACAGTTCATTTGTATAATGATCATTGACATGAGCTTTTATACAAATGAACTGTTATTTGGAAATTAAAATCAGTGTTTCCCATTTGGTAATTCATGGATTTAAGAGTCCATGGAATTAATTTAGAGGTCTTAATTTGAAAAAGGGCAATTCACAGCTTTTAGCAAATTGGGAACTATTGATTTGCATAATGTGCTGGTAAAACTAAGACAGCAAGATGCACATTACTCAGTTCATCATTTTTATTCTTCCCATAGCAGACACTATCATCTGTATGAACCCAGTTGCACTGTATTGTCTAGCTATCTGTGTTGTTCGTAAGGTCATATTTATGTTTAGCATTTATTTATTGCAATTGGTGTTCATATTTTCAATATTGTTAATACAGGAAGTCCTCATTTAATATTGCCTTAGTTAATTGTTTTGTTATTATGCTGTGACTTAAGTCAAATAACCTCTTTAAGAAACGACCGAGTAACCCCCATAAGTAACCTGTAACATTGCTAATAATATTTTTAAGCTTCTAAATAATTCTATAAGTTTCAATAACCAGCTCATATCTCAATTGGATGAATGCTCAAGGTACTCTTGTATGCAACATAGAAAGTTGAACAAGAGTGAACTTCAGCATAAAGATGCAGTATCTAGCCAAATAGCGAAAATAACATCAGCATCAATATATCGACATATTTACATCACATTTTACACCTGTGAGACCCAGCCTTTAGTAGACTTTTGTTTCTTCCTATTAACAAAAAAATTGATATAAAGTCGAAAATGATGTAAGTCAAAACAACTTAAGTCGAGGTATGACTATATATATAAATAAATTTAAAAGTTTTTTCACTGTATTATAATCTTTCAACTGAACTATTGTTAGTTTGAATTAAGATTATAATAAAGTATTTAAAAAAATTGATTATTAAAATTATCTTTTGTATAAACTTAAATATAATTGCATTTACAATTTAAATTTTATAACTGAGAATATTGGCAGTTCAGAAAATAATCAAATTTTTCAATAGTTCTTGTTACAACTAATCCCATCAAAAACATCTCATATGTAAAAAAATAAGCCAAGTACAGTATTACCGAAACAGGATATTTGTGAAAATTTAGATCGGTTATTTTGGTTGTTGTTGTTATTATTATTTTCTTAAATCGTCAAACAAGTAGTTGCATCTAAATTTGTCGCAATAGAAAAATGACGCTTTTTTGTCGATTTTTGCAATTTTTAAACCGCTTTAATTCTATTATTAATTGGATATGAAACTTCAAATTTAGCAATCTATGTCCTATTGAATACTTTTCTCAAATGTAATTGTCAGATTAATAATATTTAACTTAGGACCAAAGTAACAGCGAGTTGAATTTTGGCTGTAATGACTCCGGTAATAATAGTCAGTCAGTGACTACTGTACTTGGCTTAGAGTCACTGCCGTGCCTCTTGATTCATAAGCCTTCTCTTATATAAAGTGTTTAGAATTGTTTATACATGCATTTAGCTGTTGAAAATTAAACATTTTCACTTTTGGAAATGTGAGAGAATAAGATATTTTTTGTCTAATTTTGAAGTCTAATCATAAAATGCATAAAATTTGACACAAGACAAGAAGTGAATTTTAAATTAAGTTGAATAAAATCACTTAATTTAAAATTTTAATTTATCAAAATTGAAGAAATGAATAAATTTCAAATGAATTTTAGGAGATAATAATTTGCAATAAAAGTTATTAATAAAATTTTATATAATAAATTTTTTTTTCTTTCAGATGATTGGTATTCAATTTATGGAAATTTAACTAAATTTGGTTTAGGATTAGTTTCCATTCTCTTTGACATCCTCTTCATGGTACAACATTATTGTCTATACAGAGAAAAAGATGAAATGCTACTAGGGGCAGATAATTCTTTGCCATGAAAGATTGTAAATTACTCCATATTAGCCATATTTTAAACAGTTTCTAGTCACAAAACTTTGACATTCCCGTATTTATTGTGTTTTCATTCTAGTATTTATTATACTTCAGATACATTTTTGGTAAAGAGAAAACTATGGTTATTTGGCACAGTTTGCACCCCTTTATTATTATACTATATATGGATCAAAAATAGATTTATACAAATATATATATATGCAAAATAGGTTTTAAATATTTTTATGGAAATATAATTACATATTTATAAAAGTATATGCTTGTATATATGTTTTTATGGCACTTGGAAATTGACACATCATGTAATGTAATTTTAACTAATGTTAATTTAAAATCTTGTAAATTAATCAAAGCCAAATGTTCAAATTCAATTTTGTCTGATTAAACTGAATAAATATTGGAAATTATTTTGTTGTGTTAATTCTTTATTCTTCTATTACAAAGTCATGCTTCAGAATAAAAACTTTTTAAAATTGCTTTATCAAATTATTATTTTTCCATTATTGCTGAGATATCCCATACAAATTCTAACAATCAAAAATATTGTTATGTTTTGATTTCAAGATATCAAACTTTCATATACATTTTTAATATACTGTATTATATTTCTATATTGTATTGTTTGTGTTGCATAAATTACTGGACTATAAAGAGTCTATATTGTTTACCTTTTTCATTTTAAATGATATCTAGAATTGTTGAGAGATTACATTTATTGATGCTATATGTCCTTCAAAGCAAGAAGGATCAAACAAAATTTTTCTTTTTGTTCTGTAACATTGTTTAGATTTAGTGAGAGAGCGATATGGGATCATCGGACTTGTAATTTCAAAGCTGTAATTTAAACAATATTTTGATATTGATAATATACAGTAATTTAAATATTGCACTGAGGTGCTTTGCAACTAATAGTTTCAGGTGATAACTACAGTCGGACCTCCATATATCGAAACTAAAGGTGTCTTAAAAAATTGTTATATAGAAACCTGAATTTTCTCTAATGTAGTATAGTATTTTAAGTGATATTTTGTCCGTATCGCCTTTTTCGCTGACGGCGGCGATGGTGGCTCACGGTTTGTAAAACGTCAAGTAACATAAATATCATATTCACGAATTCTCACCTGAAGAATATTGCACATTTTCGAAGCACTTTTAATTTTATTCGTCTATATAGTATAGTTTAAAGTCATTCATTTTGAATATGATGCTTCAGTTGAGGAATATATTCATTTTTCAAATAAATACGTGCAAAGTCACTGAATGTTTTATTGCAAATTGCTTCCTGGTGCATAAAAATTGAAGTCACTCGACTAGATAATATTCCATTTAAGTTTAAATTTTTTTTTTATTTTTTAAAGTCTTTTTTTTCTATTTTTAAACTGAGCAAACAAAATTTAAATTTTATATAAATGGATATTAGCATTAAGAAATTATTTATAATTTTTATAGAAAAATAATAATAAATAATCTAATTTATAAAAAAAATTATCAACGAACTTCATAAAAGAAAAATAAAAACATTTAAATGATTCCTAGAATCTGCATTCGAGTATAATAATATATTTTATAATTTTAGTAACTCGCACTGCTTGTAGTTATTATTATTATTACTGTATAATTCAACACTCACCGACTGATCTTTAATGGATTCTAAATCTTTCTTCATAATCGAATTCACAACACATTACGTTTATGAACAACTTTCTACACGAATGAAATGAAATTCTAAGGGATATATATGAAGAGAAAGGATAAGAAATGGGAAAAAAATTCTCAGCTGGTCAACTTTGTTTGCTCAGATCATTTACTTTTGGAACATCTCCAGGATGAGGAAAATTATGCTACGAAACATCACTGCAGTTCTCTTGTCATTTTTTCCCTTTTCCTAACTCCCAGAAGTTGGTATTATCTGTGATTGCCGAGCCTGGAGTGAGAAAGAATGAAGGAACTATATTAGGACCAAGTCTATTGTATGATAGATTACAAGGATATCTGCACAAAACGATTCAATGGGAAAGAACTCTTATAGTAATTCCCATAGGATACGAGTCTTTACTTTTATTTAGGCTTTTATTCGGTCATTTTGTGTTTTGTTTATTCATTATATCCATTCTAATCTGTAAAAGTTTAATAAATTTCATAAAAAATTGAAACCAATCGCGGATAGTAAGAACAGTCGGTTCTTTTACGAAAAACTAGTTGACTGAGAGAATGTTTCGCTTTTATTTTCCCCA
Organism: Olivierus martensii; assembly: GCA_000484575.1. Lineage (NCBI taxonomy): Eukaryota > Metazoa > Arthropoda > Arachnida > Scorpiones > Buthidae > Olivierus > Olivierus martensii. The sequence goes on from AYEL01071629.1 coordinate 24,342, forward strand.
TTATCGATTTTCTACCGATGGATGTTTAGGTTGAAAATAGATTTCTGAGTATCCTTTTTTTCCCCTCCTTTTTTTCTTCTTCAGTTAGAATCGTTTACCTGGGAAAGTATGACCTATTCTACTGACTGATTTGTTAGCTAGTCTGTGCAGCCTCAGGCACCAGTGATTGCATCCAGACAAATTATTGTCAGCTTTACCTGTTAATACTAAATCGGGAAAGTAAATGATTTTCCAACTGGTTTTTGAAACTACACTCCCTTGGGGTGAATAATCTGGCAAAAAAAAAAAAATTCTTCTGTTATAAATATTCTGCAGTCGAGATATTGCACTCAGTACCATTTACTTTATGAATAATGGAACTTCTTTAATATAAATCTCTCTTCTTTAATATACAAAATGACTTTATAAATATTTGCTAATGCAAATTTTATGTGTATCGGTTTTAAACATACGGTTACCATTAAAAATGGTTTCTTTAAATGAATTATTATTAAACACGATTGGATTCTGTCAAAGCGAAGATTCAGAAAATTCTAATTATAGATTTATCCATGAATTCTCTCTCAGAACAATTCGATATTGTGACATTCAAAAGACAATATTGCAAGAGTGCATTAACAAAATGACAGCATTCAATTCTTTCGGCTTATTACTGATGTCTATCCAATAATACTCTTCGTCTTTTCAATTGAAAGAGTAGATATAACTGTTATTTGTGATATCTTTTCAAAACAGGAAGATTTAATTTTTCAAGTTTTGATTTTATCAACAATATTCAATTCGAAACTCTTGACAATCGCGAGTTAACAAGGATACAAGATGTTGTTGTTGCAATATTCCTGTTACCTTTATTCTAGCTAATTTACATGTTTGTCTTATGACATCTTCAATGAAATTATAATGCGAAAGAGAAATAAATATATCTAAAGTATTATCTTAAATATTTAAACGTCTCTACTTCATTTTAAATGACCATTTTAAAAATTCTATAAAAATAAATATTGCTGATTTATCATTTAAAAATCTTTCTGGAGACTATATAAATATATATAACTGTCTTCTATCTCTCTCCAAATTCTAACTTACTACAAAAATTATATAATTTTATGCACTGTTATTGGATTTCTCGCGTGATAAGTATATTCAACAACATTGTTACTTTCCTCTTTTCTAAAATTCGTGAGACATAATGTGCTCTACACTATTAATTCTCTTGAATAAATTAAGTCTGGAAATCAACTTTCGTATATAAAAAACAAACTTTCTGGAAATTACCAATACATAGATTTAATACTTCTTATTTAATTTTTTTGAATAAATTTTCTCGAGAAAATTAACTAGATATTAAAAAAATATATTATTAGTTGTAACAATATTTATGATGTAATAATTTATATTTTTATTTTTAAAGATGTCTGCTAAAGAATTTAATTAACGTATAAAGAAAAATTCATTTAAAATGCATTATTATCTATCTGCCTTTGCTGACTAGAGTCGCAAAATGATGGATTTAGACAACGTAATCCGTATAACGTTTATAGATTTAACTACAAGCTATTTGGGTTAATAATAATATTAATAATTATAATGTTGTCGTGTAATGGGAATTGTTCGATTTTCTAATAATTTATTATTAATTCTAATATTTTATTATTTTTTTAAGTAGTTAAGTTAGGTGTTACACAGTCTACCTACTTAATTTTTTTTATGTTGCCTTATGAATTTTTTATATTTTTTGTAAAAATTATTTTATGTTGGCTCCTGAAAAATATTTCATAATGCCTTATGAAAATTCTTTTATATTGTTTTATGTAAAAATGTCTTCATCTTGCCTTTTGAAAACTCTTTTATGTTTTGTTACGAAAAATGTTTTATGTCATTTTATAAAAGTTCTTTTTATGCTGATTTATGAAAAAATATTTTATGTTGCTTTATGTAAACTATTTTATGATCTTCTTGAAAATTCTTTTATGTTGCCTTATGAACTCTTGTTGATAAGTACATTTTTTTATTTTTTATTTTTTGAAAAATGCAAGATACTTTTTTGGAGCAAACCATTCGCGATTTGCAAGCTGTTGCTATCGATTTTGCAATAAATTTATAATATATTGCAGATATAGGAATAATAATATATCGTAATTATATTATGAGTAAATTCTAATTAATTTTAAAATTGATTATAAATTCTGTATGTACACAAATTGTTCAATGTACGCATATTAGAACTCAACGTACAGATTTAATAAATTGGTTATGATTAATTATAACGATTTAATTGCGTTTAATTAATTAATTAACTGTCGATTCATAATACTTTTTTTGCATAGATAAAATTTGAAAACTTTACCACTGGAATACTTAGAATGGCAATACTTTTACTACAATTTCTTGATTAGACGAGCAATTTTGGCAATCATGGCAATTCTTCTAATTGTTGAAAATAGTGATCGAGGCAACTTTTGAGAATCAAGTTTTATCTTTTAGAGAACACCTTTAATAGAATCGAATTGCTGTTACTGACAAGATATAGACGTTGAGATTGCATCGTTTCGAAGTTAGATGGTAGTTCCTGTAAGCAATACTACTTTACTGCATTGTAGCTGTCTTGGTGATGGTCTAATGTGACACCATCGAAACGAACCAACTTGTCTTGCAACGCTTCTAAGTACTCCCGCAGGTATGCTTAATTACATGAATTAAGGTGGAATTCGTGTTCGACGCTTTTAATGGGAAAGTTCGTTTGATAATAAAACGTAAGTATATTGATTATTCTCTAATTTATACTAATCAGCTTCGTAATAAACGTCTTCAGACTTGTCTTGTGAGGTTGAGGTACGTTTATAAATCATTCACTAATGATTTATAGACATACCGCAACCTCATAACACAATTTTTGCATTTAGTCATATCTCTACTTATGCATCTCTTACTATGCATTACATCCGCCTGTTCTTACTTTATATACATTTTATAACAATAAAAGACGTGCTTATGAAGGTTTTAACACTATACATGAAGAAAAAAGATACTAAATTTGCATAACAATGAGTTAATTATCATATAGCTCATTTTATAGTTCTGGTATTATGCTTTAACGATTATTAATATATAATAACTTTCCTAGCGATTACCGCAGATTGCTATACACATAAACGTTAATAATCAGATGTAAATTAATTATTTATTAATTTTCTATCAGGAAATATGTAAATATACATTAATATATTCATATACGTTTGATTTATACCGGATAATATATGGAATTCGTAAACTATAATTCGAAAATTTATCTCGTATTTCGTAATATATTTTATCATTTCACTACTTAAATAATGATTCATCTAGTTAAATGTTCATATGGAGTTATCTAGTGATATATTATCTCGTTGAGATGTTAAGTAAAATCATTTAATTTGAATTATACTACGTAATCGAACATCATTATAAATAGCCTATATTATAATGTGTATAATAATAATATATAAAATTTAATTTACTGTTATTAAAGATTGAACAAATATGCATAAATTAATCTTTAATGCACTTAAATATTATAATAATAACCCCTCAATACTTGTTTAAAAAAAGAGCATCTTAAACGTTCTGAATGCAGTTTTGTCGAGGGTGATGCGGTTATGGACAAGAAAAATAACTTTTGGTTATTTTCTTATCAATATTAGTTTTAAAAAGATATATTTTGTTATTTAAAACTTCAAAAACAGACTTTTTATATGAGTTTTCATAAAATAATGCTCGAAAATAAAAACAAATTCTCTGGGTATAAATTATGTTCTGACCAGTACCCTGATGTTTCACAACAGCTTTGTTTCTTGCACCTGTTTGTACTTCTCATCTGCAGGACCACAAGAAAAATTACTTGATAACCTAGAGTTTCATCTAAAGACAATTCACCAAGAAAAAAAAATAAATAAATAAGAGGATGATGTTAAGGGAACGAATTAAAATTCAATGGAAAAATGTCAAACGTTATGAACACTTAAACAGAAATTTAATATTAAATATTAGAAGAACTCGACAGAAAAAAAAATAAGAGAGAAAGTAAATAATATTTTAAAGCGATATATTAAATCAATCAGGAAAGAAAATATCACTCGAAACGAGAAAATTATTCTGATACGTGGCTATTAAACTCATAAATCTAACTGAGATGAAATAAATGTTTAAAAAATATTATTTACAAGTATAATAAATGAAATACAGTAATATCACGGAGTTACGTAATAGGTGGGACTGGGAAACATAATTGTAAGTCGGGGTACCTATAGATTCCTAAATCTAATTTCATGTACATATGTATTAGGTTCTTAACTGGCTCTTTATCACCAAGAAAACACAAATTATAAAAGTTTATAATATGTAGTTGTAATTAAAGACTCTTAATCAACAAATCAGCAATTGAAATATATATATACATATTTTTACACTATGTAGTTGTGAAAGAAACAAGTGGGAGAAGGAGCAGGATGAGAAGTTACGTATCTCCGAATTTTGTAAGTCGTATTTACGTAAATAGAAGTATTACTGTAATTAAATATACAGAAAACCTGTGCTAGGTCCACAATTTCAGCAGCTTTCTGCAGCTGAGATTGTGGACACCAAGCACATGTTGGCCACCAGACACAGTTAGCTACAAATTTCTTTATTAAACATCAAAGTTTAAAATACAAAGTTTGTCACACAGTTTCACAGTGTTAATTAAATCTAAGAAAAGAAATCACTAATTAATGTTTGTTTTCGGAAATTTTCACTTTAGAATGCTCAGCTGATAGAAGATCTAGAGCTCATCTGGCATCTGGCATTTCTGATCAAAACACAATTTGCTGACCACCTAGTAGTTGTTGCATACAAGATGTCAAAAATTAAATATTAGTGGCTATGGCCATGGAACACAAATGGCCATTTTATTGTTTAAAAATTCTGCAATATGCTTGGGCGGATATTAAGGTGGCCACTAGCACAGGAAAACCTGTGCTGGTGGCCACCTTAGCTAAGATGATTGATGGCCAACTTGTTAATTAAATCTAAGAAAAGAAATCACTAATTAATGTTTGTTTTCGGAAATTTTCACTTTAGAATGCTCAGCTGATAGAAGATCTAGAGCTCATCTGGCATCTGGCATTTCTGATCAAAACACAATTTGCTGACCACCTAGTAGTTGTTGCATACAAGATGTCAAAAATTAAATATTAGTGGCCATGGCCATGGAACACAAATGGCCATTTTATAGTTTAAAAATTCTGCAATATGCTTGGGCGGATATTAAGGTGGTCACTAGCACAGGAAAACCTGTGCTGGTGGCCACCTTAGCTAAGATGATTGATGGCCAACCTGCAAGGTGCCACCTGAGCTAGATGGCCACCTTGCAGGTTTTCCTGTAATAGATATTTATGTATTGATTACAACAGAAACCATCAATAAAATTTAATTAGAACTTTTTAATATTCAAAATAAATTTCAAAATTGGTAATTATTAAAGACAAAATAACAAACTGAGTGTATTAAAAGCATTATTAAAATTTATAAATATATTAATTAATTTAATAATGTGATGATATAAATTACTAAAATAAATTTATAAATTTCTTTTGAAATTATTATTAATGAAATTTTTCAATCGCTGATATTTTCGTCTCTCGAATATATCTTTTGTTATTCTCGAATTTCTACATTTCATCATAAACATTTCAATTTTTTCATCTGCTCTTATTTATGTTTTCATTTTAGCTACAGTTTGGAACAAAATTGCAAAATATAGAGATAAATAAATTCTGTTAAAAGAAATTTGAAAATATTTCCATCGAAAGTCGAAAATATTCAGCTTTTCAAATGAAGAAATTTTTCCTTTATTTATCATTTTTGTTAATTTATTATATATCCGTACAGATCTCATACCTGCAAGTGAAAGAGAAAGAATGATTTATTATGGAGAAAAGCGTTCAGTTATGATTTGTCAATAAACCATTCAATGCAATGCAACATTCCCAAACGTCTGGATAGTAATTAAGTATAACAAAATGAATAGTAGCTTTCTTCTGTCTCTAAGGAAATTACAATCTATGTTCCATATTATAATCAATAAACTCCCAGTTCTCAGCTTAAACAGTCTTTAGAATGTTTTGGAATTAAGAAAAATCCTAAAATCTTCCAAGTTAAAAAAAATTAACAGGTTCATACATCATCTTCACAATTTATCTATAAAATATATGATTAAATTCGCGGTTTTTAAGTGAATTTAAAAATGAATATCGTTTTTAGAAATTTTTGCAAGTTAAGAAACTTAAGTATCATTAATTATTTTCTTATTATTCAAGTTTTAAAGCTGGTATAAGCTTATTATTACATTATCAGAACGGATAGAGTAGAAAATAAGAATGAAAATATCTCATTGAATCCATTTTGATCTTATCTCATCTTGTGGTGTTGTGATATATGTGTAAAGGTGTTGTTGTATTTTATTCTAACTAAGGGGTAACAGTGACAACCTATTAATCTTGTTTATACCGTAGGTAATAATGTGTAGATAAGGTAAAGTAATGACTTTACTAAATCATGTATGAATGAAGAGAGTAGAGGAAGTAATGAGAAATGACACCGGTTTTCTTTCCTATACTTTATCCAAGATTTGAATATAAAAATTTGACGCATCTTTCTTATTTAAAAATATATCAGTTTTAAGAAAAGAAGTTTTTTTATTTTTATTTTTATCTAAAACTTGATAAACTAAAATCAGATTTACTTACAAAATACGAGAGTTGTAAGTCGTATAGATTATATAGATCTCATATCGAAATTGCATAAAGCTACACTTGTCAAACTACTTGATAACAATGGGAAATTGTTTCTCACGAACAATGATCATTCTTCTGTGATCTGCAGTTGAAATAAAAGGAATCGATACTTCTCATATCAGAACTAATTCAATGGAAACTCGCCAAAGATATTGAGAAACCAACTAGATAAAGAACCAATGTCGTAACAAGATTGATTATTTTAAGAAACTATAAATAAGAGTATGATATGTTTTTATATATATATCAATATATAGTTTCTAAATATTATATATTATATATATAAATAAATATGCTTTTAACAAATGTTTTTAAATTAAAATTTATTTGCATATTTACATTAAATTTAAAAACATTTGTTAGTCCTTTTAACATATTCAACTTCAACATATGCAAAGAGAAAATGCATCTCATCTATTAATAAGATAATCTCCATTTTATTTTCCATTTTTGATAGGGGACACAAAAAAAAAAAAAAATTGTTATAAATATGCCTTGAAATGTCAATTGTCAAAATTAATATTATGGCTTAGAATAAAATTGGCGGGAAAAATACAACTAACGCCATCCGTCAGAAAAAAAAACGAAATTACTTTCCGAACAACCCAATAATTGTAAGGACAAGTATTTTTTTATAATATAGTTTCTATACTTGCAAACTACATTATAAAATATAGAGGTATATAATATATAAAATTACTAAATTAAGAAATTGAATATTTTTTTTATATCATATTCTGGATTTCTCATAATAATGTAATTTGGCTTATTATGAAATGGAACAACAAAAAAAGTAATGTAAATATGCAAATAAATTTTAATTTAAAAACATTTATTAAAAGCACTAACAAATGCTTTAAAAATATTTGTTAGTGCTTTTAACATATTCAACTTCAACATATGCAAAGAGAAAATGCATCTCATCTATTAATAATGAATCTTATTATACATGTTGATGATAATGAATACAGTACTGCTTTCCAATATGACATTCCCAAAAAAAAAATAGAAGCAAGCTGAGCTGAAAACTGAATGAAAACTGTAAAATCTTTTAAAAAATGATTAAACAACAACAAGTGGATATTTAATAAGAAAATAAATTTTCTTTTTGAATATGTGGAATAGTCTTTTTAACCAAATATTTTTAAATAAAAATTGGCATTAAAATTTCAATCAAAATTTTTATTTATTGTCTAATATTAAAACCTTAAAAATATCAGAGAGACTGGGTCAAAACTCTGAGGACAGCATAGTAAAAAAAGAGCAAAAACTAAAATTGTGTGTTGCATTTATGTAAACATAACTAAATGCACAGATTGTATTTCATGAAAATATGAGAATATCAGAATGTGTAAAAAAACTATCATTTTTTATATACTCAAAGTGAAAATTTCACAACAATGTATCAGGAAATCACAGTAAATGTCAGTATATCTTGATTTATCTAATCTTATGGAGTTATAAGAACAAATCCTTTATACTAAAATATTTTAGTATAATTACATATAATAAATCACTATTATATGAACATTTAATAAAATTTAGTGTACTGGTAGGCACCGATTAGTGTGAATAATGGGTCCCACAAATTTCTCGCACTATTCGAAGTATTAACTATATCTAAAATACGGTAATTGGTTCTTGCTTTGTGAGATTCCAGCCATTAGCCAACCTCACGATGAATAACCACTATACTAACTGTTTAAGAAATATTTATTTTCATATTTTACATCATTGTTCATCATCTAAATTAATAACTTACCAGGAATTGCATCTCATACCATCATCAAACCAACGATTGGTGCCAGATCCAGTTTAATAATGGCAACCAGAAGTTTGATGCCACTGGAAGGTATATTATGCAAAATTAAAAAAACTCACCAGAAAATTATGTAAATTTGTTGAAAGCCAATCAATAAATAACATAACAACAACAACATTCAGCTGGATATAATACAACCTGATTCCAGCAACAACATTCATGATTAACATCGACTAATATTCATCAACACCTGCATCCTAACTGATTTGCTACTTAGCAATGTTAACATTTGTATTATGGCCCAGTGTGTCATAACTGTTTTATATATTCACATCTTTAAAGAATTACATTAAACTTGTATTAATACACCTGATTTATTATCTATTTGTTTGCTAATAATATGTATATCTGCTGCACATTTGGGATTCTGTCTGACACTAACTTCTGTCATAAGGTTAATAGAACTGATGGTCATTTTCTACATTAGATAAATCATAGCATCTTGGATTCATTATTGAATTGAAGAATCATCAATAGTTGAGGGCAAATATGGAGGTGCCAGTCTCTAAACCCAACAAACTTCTTCTTTCTACATTTATTGCATTAGATTCGACGAAGATGAGCAGTTTAGGGCGATCCGGGTCAAAACTCTGACATAAATATCTGGGATTGATTACATAAGTATAATTATGCAGATTGGAAAAGTTTCCTATGTGAACTGTAACATTTCCACCTGGTTGGACTTGGGCAAACTGAATAAGACTTCACAAAATACTGTATGTATACTGTAGTTTTACTAATGGCACCTTGTTTTCAATTAAGCTGCCATATTGTACATGATATATACTCTATCTGGCATTTTTGATGGGTCAATCGGAAAGTTAAAGAATGGGGTACAATAGCCCAGAAGTGGGCCTCTCTTGAAAAAAAAAAAAAGAAATGTGGGATTCAGAATTGAAGCTGATTCTACAGGATTGCAAGCTACTGCATTACTTCATAGTCATCTGGCAGACTTATTTTTCTCAGAAGTGAAATTCTCTTTAGATTCTTTTGATTAATAAAAACAGGAACAAATTTAAGTCTTTCATTAAATTAAAATGGCATAAAGTAAACCTTCATAAAGTGGGGGAAATCTATATTAGAAATGATAATATTCATTAATTTTTCTCATCTAAACATTGCTGTATTGTTCAAAAATGAAATGGAAATGAACAAAAAGAAAAAAGTATACAGCTAATATAATATTCATTTAATAATTATATCTTCCTTACTGCTGTTCAGTTAATATGAGGACATTTTTTTCTTTAACAATATCAACTTTACTTTCTGAACTTTTTTCTGCATTTAAAGTTTGTGTATCTTCTGCTTTCTTTACAAAATCTGTAATCTAGCCCATTACAAAACAATCATTCCTTAATGTATACCCAAAAAAATTTATGAATAAAAACATTTTTCTTCTCTCACATTCCTCTATTGAAGAATAAAAACTTATTTTTTATCCAAGGACTGAATGTTTGGAACACAAAATACTTGATTATCAACAATTAATTCAATTTCAAAATTAATTTAACTAACTCAATTTCAAACTGAAATCAAAAATAGACTGCATATCGTCCTCTTACAGCAAACTAATAAAATTGCATTTATGACTAATTTTAGCAAAGTATTTCCCAATTATGGCATTTTGTGTGTCCCCCTAGAATGTATTTACAAAAATTAATGGAAATTTTTTGTGTTGTAGAAGAGTAAACATAATTTTTTAAAATGTGTTAAATAAAAACTGTGTTATATGAGAGTTTCTGAAATTTTCAAATTGTGTTAGAGCAAAACAGTGTTGTAAGGAAGCTGTGTTATAAGAGAGATACTTGTATAGCAAAACTGGTCTTGTAACAGATCTACCATTGTTACAAAATAGAGCGAATGGCAGAAGAATATTCACCATGGTTTCACTGGCACATTATAATAAACAAACACAATCCAGGAATGAAAATTAAGGCAATCATTAATCTACATGAAAGCTCATCTATCTATCTGTCAATAATAATGAATAATAATACATTTAATAACAGTTGTTTCTTTAACTTTTCTATGACACAAATAATTTACAATAATAATTTACTTGATTTCAAAAGTTGTTTTTTTATTTCTTTAGATAACCAATTATTGTTTAATCATACTATTGTTTTGCTGACATTTTATTATAGTAAAATTTAATTATTGAGAATGGAATCTGTTTTTTACATTATACATATGGGAAATAAATTATCACTTTGAGTGCAACTTACTCTACAAGCCTACCTCAAATGAATTAATCATTTTTTGACAGTATTGCCTTTGTTAACATTAAAATTGTATTTTCAATCAAAAAATTATAATAATCTTATGGATTGTAATTCATTCTAAAAAGATATTGGGTATTTTTTTGAGTTAAGGATCAATGAAAATTTTTATACTAAAAATAATAATTTTATTTTTAATTCATAAATTTTCATGTTATCATACTCTTTCAAATAATTCATAAATTAAGGAAAACTTATATTTCAAAAAATAAAAATTCAAAACAATTTCAAAATCAATATTTTAGATATTGTCCGTCCACAAAAACTGCATTAGCTAAGGTGGATGAGTCCAAACGCGAAAGGGAGAGTCGCAGTTGGTATAATGATGGATTGCCTAGCTATGGTGGATGAGTCCAAACGCGAAAGGGAGAGTCGCAGTTGGTATAATGATGGATGGGAATGGTTTCGGTATTATATTAAGTTCTGTTAAATATATTATTTCCAACGTCGAAACTAATCATTTAGCATTCGACATTACAATAAAATTCCATTCAACTTCAGTTATATCTTGCGTTTGAAAACATCCATGTGCGATGCCATTCAACTTCAGTTATCTTGCATTTGAAAACATCCATGTGCGAAGCTCCTATTTTGTCATTGGACTTGTTCAGTTAGCGCATGCATACTTGCGTCGATGGTCGCAGCTAACCTGGACGGACAGTAATTTGATGATAATTTTTTCTTGCGTTTGAAAACATCCATGTGCGAAGCTGTCATCCCTATTTTGTCTGGACTCATTCAGTTAGCGCACAATGGTCGCGGCTAAGCTGGGCAGACAATAGTGTAATTTATCTGATGACTAATTGAATTATATTAACCAGGACTGTGAATTTGAACTTCTTGATCAACTTTCATGAACTCAAATTTGAAATTATAAAAAATTATTGAGTTACCGAGTTCTGAACTTGGTAATTCATTGACAGTCATATGCAACTGGCACAGCTCAAACTTTTGGCTGGGTACATTAATACCAATGAAGAGTTAATAATGATAAAATGATAATGTCTATTTAAAACCATAATGCTTAGCAGGTAAATATAAAGCTGGAACATGTTTGATTTCTATTACATTTATTTGATGAGACCTTAAGTATTAAAAAAATTCCAAGTGCAATACTTATAACTCAAGTGTCAATGGAATATTTCTTTTCATTGAATCATTTCATTCTAATGCAATATAAGGACATCCATGTAAAAGAATCTGTCAGAAGTATTATTCCTAAATACAAGCAGTAGCTATATTATTATCTTTTGTATTCTTATATAAAATAAAAAATAATAAACATTTTATATCCTTAGGTGATAACAGTTGCAAACTCAATAAAATAACAGAACATCAACTCTAATTCAAAAATACTTTAACTGAGGTATAGTTCTCATAAATTACAATACAGATATTTCCAGACTTATGCTAATAATTGGGACTGAAGGGTTTTATATGCAACCCAAATTTTGCAGAAATTGGAAAAATAATTTAATAATAATATTCAGAAAGTAAAAATTACTGGAGCTAGTAGACTATTGTGATTGCACCATGTTATAATACCATACTACTGAATGAAAATTAGACAATGCTATATGATAAGTATCATATTACTATTATGATATTGTAAGAACAACAAACAATACTTAAACTTTTTTAAATAATAATAGTACTAACTTATCGACCGAGCCGGTCTATACATTGCCTGGCTAGTGCCATAGAGGGCACGTGGCTAGATTTAGCCCAGCCAGGTGTGGATCTATTGGCAAAAGTCCGATGTAAGTAATCAAAAATCATTCTAAATTAATATAACTGTCCGAAGAATCAATCTGCTTGTTGGCCTCAGTGGTCTAGCAGTTATGACGTTGGGACGTTAGCCCAAAGGTCCCCGGTTCGATCCCAGACCAAGGCAGATTTTTTCTTCGGATAAATTAGTTAAAAATTCTAGTTCAATTATTAATTAATAGATGGCACCACTCATTGATTTATAAAATTAATTATTATTCTAATTACGAGATGGCGCTAACATTAGTTCAAATTATTTCAAATCATTAAAATTATTTCGTTACGGTTTCAAGGGCTAAAATTTGGCT
>AYEL01071631.1:0-44792 GCA_000484575.1 Olivierus martensii
AATGTAAAAGAAAAATAATAATAATAAAATAAATAAATTAAAATAAAAAAATTGTCAATGCTAAAAATTGAACCAGCGATCACACAATTATAAAAGCAAATCTACCATTACACTACTGAGACATTCGAAAGTTAATTAAATTTTAGAATATATGAACTCAATATGAAACTTCTCGTGCAATTTTCTCGACCATGCTTGAGTAGTGCACTTTATTGCTCCCACATTATATTGTCCTAGAGGACTACTACAAGTATGCACAATTTCAAATTGGTGACCCGAATGTCTGAACCTCCCCTTGTTAGATATATTATCATATATTATATATTATATTGAATCTGATGCACAATCTCCAAGCTGATAGATTCCCCCTTATTACAAATACAAGCATAATATTAAAAAATTGTAATAATAAAATATACTGAGATAGAAGTATTATTACTGATAAAACTGTCCACTATAATAGACCTAATATTGGTAATAGTAAAACTATCTCATTAACATAGCTATATGTAATTCAAATAACTTACAAACTACATATGTAACAAAACTATACAAAAATACTCTGAGTTTTCCATAGAAATTAAAACCCAATGGAACACGAAAAAGTAAAATATTTCTTTAGAATATGTCTATGTCACACGGCTCCCAAGAGACCATTCAAAGTTTCATTTTCCCTACAGTTGAGTTCAGTTTGTATTCAAATCTTTGATCGTATTTTAAAATGAGTGGATTACCCTAACGATGATGCCAAATAATATACCATTAGGATGGCGTGTGCAACGCAATTTCTAGACGTTAAGCATGCGATTTTGAAGTTTTGATTTTGCTTACGGTGTGCAAAGTGATTTCTAGACGTTAAGCGTGCGATTTTGAAGTTTTGATTTTGCTTACGATGAACTTTTTTGATGGACAAGTTATTTTTCAGTACAGATTTTATATTATTATTTTTTTGTTATTTTAAACATTATTTTAGTTACATTTTAATTTACTTTAATTAAATCATTGATGAGTTAAATATAATAAGTATTTATTGATTACTAACAAATGAATGAAAACATTTTTAATTAATAACAATGAAAAATATATTTTCACTCAAATATGAATCCTAGATAAGATTCTTGACTAATTGTCGAGTTTTCGCATTGTGTTGTATTGGTCAGCGTGGCATCGCCTATCTGATTACGTTATATAGATGCAGGTTGGAGTCGGCAGTGTGACGCGCTTGATCGCATTGGGGTAAGATAAAATTTTACCTAGTATCATATTAAATGAATTTTTGCAAAATTTCCTTCCTGGTCTTCAGGAGACATTCAATAAGTTATGGTAATTTCTCCAGCCAAAAAAAAAAGTTGATTTTTTTTGATCTGTGTATAAGCCGATTGCAAAATTTCCTTCTGATCTTCAGGAGACGTTCAGTAAGTTATGGTTTTACTTATTACTTCAATTTTCAACAAAAAAAAAAGTTGATTTTTTGATTCGTGTATAAGCAGATCCCCCACTTCAGAAACTTTGAGAAAAAAACCTCAGCTTATACACAAGTATATATGGTAATAATAATTTTTCAAGTGTGCTATCATAATTTCCTCCAGATTGAAGAAGGTACCAGGGAATCCATAGCCAGAAAATCAGTGGAGACATTGTATTAATAGTTTAATGAGATAAATGTCATTTTATGAATAAATTTATGATTCCACTATATCACTGATAGCAATAAAGGAATAAGCTTTAATACAAATATTTTCAGCTTTCACCCTTATCAGATACACAAAGTCGAACAGAACATACTCTAATCAACACTAAACAGGAAATTAACCATTTCAAATTACGTAAATCAATTCAGCCAAACTTCCCCTGGCGAACAAAGTCTATATTAAATTTTCAATTATTATTTTTGAATTAATGCTATGGTGCCACTATCTGTTGAGTTAATAATTAAATCAATTAAATTATGGTGTGGTGGCAAAATTTTATTTTGGGAAAATTAATTTAAAAATTATAGTATAATTTTAGCTCAAATAATAATTATTAAAATAATAATTATTATTAATAATAATTATTAATGGTGGCACCATAGCATTAATTCAAAAATAATTGTTGAAAATTTAATATAGATTTTGTCCGCCAAGGGAAGTTTGGCTGAGTTGATTTACGTGATGTTAAATAGAACATTTTGGTTAACAAACTAATGATATATGGTGATAATACTATAACTAAAACAAGAATTAAAATGATTATATTTAAAATTAAATAGAATAATAATAATATATAGTTAATTCTTGTCATTTGCAGATTCTGTATTCACGTATTCACGAAAATTTATTTGTAACCACAAAATTGATTTCTGCAGTGCTTTTGCACTTATTCGCAGACTCCCACTGAGCAGCGAAAATACTGTTATCAATGTAAACCTCCCTCTCTCTCTAATAAAGGAAGTTGTTTGTTACCAAACATAGTCTATGTCATTCTGTCAGAAAAGTCTCATTACCTATCCTCGCTCACTCCACAGACCACAGGCCAAAAGCTGTTCATGTCGTCTGCAAGTCCCACAAAAGAATGTGACCCTGTGTTTGAACCCAGCCTCAAATTTAGGCACTTATCTTCCTGTGCATTTGCTCCTTACATCAAGATTTTAGAAGATCTGAGACAGTAACTGACACAGACAAGGCTGACAGTTTTTCAATGCAGTTCAGGAAGACGTGTCAGTTGCTACATCAAACAACTACTCATCAAAAATAAGATTTTATTTACTACATAGTTAGTGTTTTAAAAAATTAAATAAAGATTAAAATAATTATAATACTGTATATAGTACAGCAATATCTCACATAGTCCGGTTAATTAGTTCCTCTTTCTTACCGGACTAATTGAAACTGGACTGTTCGAGGTAGTAACCTATGGGAAAAATTATAATTGGTTCTAAGAAATTTTCAATTTGCTCATACGTTTTTTTAAATCATAAATTCTTATCTTAATAATTATTTCTTTAAGCATTAAAATCTTTATGGGAAAGACCCACTTTCTGTCCCATTTGTCTTTATAAGACAAATGGGACAGAAAGTGGGTCTGAGTCCATAAAGATGAATAGATAGAGGGCTCACTCAGCAGATGAACATATTCACTTTTTCCAAGTAAGCCGCTCGGCACCATTCCAAACAGAGTAGCGCTCTAAGTAAAGGGGGGGATTCCCACTTGATCTGCGCCACCGTGGGCTGATAAGTCACAAATGCCGATATGCCCACATTTGTTCCCATTTAATCATTCAATTAAGCATTCGCGGTCAGGGTTGCAGAGTTGGATAACAAATGATCCGACTCCACCTTTAAAAAAAATCCGACTCCCTAAAAATTTGTAAGGTCCAACTCTGACTCCACCTTTAAAAAAAATCTGACTTCGACTCCCCAAAATTTGTAAGGTCCGATTCCGACTCCTGTATAGTTAAAGTTAATATTGTAAATGTATATTATTATTATTGGAAGTGATTCTTCTGGCTTATATTAATTACATTTTTTACATTAATTTTATAGCACTGGCTGTAAATACTAGGTAGGCCCATACTTTCTTACAAATTTTGAGAGAGATTATCCAAAATTTGGGCAGTATATAGATTGTTACAATTTACAAAATCAACAACTGAGATAACAATTAGCAACTTTAATACACTGAAAAGAGAAATGCATGTCCTTCTAAAATTTTACATGATTTGTTTTATTGCTGTTGAAATTTGAATAATTAAATTTTTCTCCATGGAAGCATTTAGTTATGCCAAAATTACTTTAAATATAATTTCTAAATAACTATTCCAAGTTCTAACTAGTATAAATGCCTATTAAAATAAAATTAACATTAGATTAAAAAGTAAAAGCTTCCTTTAAGAGTTTTAAATTTTAATTACATACCAAATAGGCAAATACCAAAATTAAATTTAAGCATTGATTCTAATAAACAAAATAGCCTCAGTAAGTTCATCTGTCATTGCAGTTCTCTGATCAGCTCTGATCAAATGGAGTGAGGAAAACAGTCTCTCTACGCTGACCTGTGTTGGAGGCAGAGCTGTAACAAGAAGCTCAGCATCTTTTACAATTTCAGGATATTTAGAGATGGCCTCTCTAACATTTAATTTAGATTTTCTATCAAAATGTTCAACTTCTATTAGAGCATTGTTAAATTCCACTTTGAAATTTGCTATTTGAGATATATTTATAGGTTTACTTTTTTCAGTATCAGACGAGGTTTATTCTTTTTTGGCACTGGAAATGGTCTGCTTGATCCAATAATTTTTCAAAATCAGTTTCATCATCAGTATTTGCATTGGACATAGGAGTTTTATCGAATTTTAAGTGCTAAACTCTGGATAGGCTTATACACAGGTTTTGCATTTTTACCAATTTTCAAATTCCAAAGTCGGGGAGTCAGCTTATATTCAAATATATACGGTAATTTAATAAATTTAAATTTAATTCTAATTTTTATTTTATATATGTATATATTTACCCTCTGGCAGAGTGAGCGGAGCACTCGTTTGGTCCACTGGAGTTGAGTATCAAACGGAAAATCCACATCATTGGCTGAATTGAGCAGACACACTGCACTTAAAAAATTAAAATGACCTTTTATCAAACTAAATTAATATGTTGCATTGGCATTAGAGCAGATATCTTAGGCTACCTTCAATAACCCTCTTGCATTGTCTGTTTTTTATTTCTTATAACTTGATATGTAAGAGTGCTAGCCACTAGGCCTATGAGTTAGGCTATAGGACTATATTTTAATCATTAATCAGAATCCTATGCCTAAAGTTTCAGTTTGGATTAGACCACAGCACTTTCCATAAAATAGACTAAATATGGCTCCAAAAGGCAAAAATTTATTACTTAAGAGTTCAGATTCATAAATTAACTAAACACTATAAGAGCCTTTTCATAAATTTAAATAATTGATATTATTCATAACTTACTATCATTAGCCTTAGTTAGAAATGATTTATATAGCTCTAGCTCTAGGTAAGTAGGGACTCAAGGAGTCGGGAGTCGGTTGTTTTTTCCGACTCCAAATCCAACTCCGGGCAGTTTAAAAATCCAACTCTGACTCACGACTCCAGGCAATTTAAAAATCCAACTTCGACTCCCAACTCTGACTCTGCAACCTTGTTCACGGTAAACAACTGACAACATTGCACTTGAGAAGCAGGCACTATAAGAAATGTTAAGATAAATTTGGAAACAGTGGAGCAGCTGCCTGCATGTCTCAGCTCGTTAAATAGTGGCTATTCGAGTCATATAAAGATAGTAAGTAGCAAGCACGCTTACACTTTCATATTTATTCTAAACAAATAAAGTAAATTAAAAATTTTTTATTAAAAATTACAATCCAGACTATAGTGAAGCCTAGACTATTTGAAACTGGACGATGCAAGGTATTGCTGTACTGTACATTGCATATACTGTAATTATTTATAAGTACTGTAATAAACATTAATTAAATAAAGTGTCTTTAAACAGAAAAAAAAAAAAACAGATAAAGCAAGGATGAAAATGTTACGTAGAAAGGTTCTCAGGAACCTAACTCTGTTTCCCATAGGCACAATGGTTCATTATTCGCTAATTCAGTATTTGTGAAGAATTTATAGAATGTAGCTACTGCAAATAATGAGAATTGACTGTATATATATTAACAGATTTTGTATTATTTAATGTTGCATAATATGTTGTTCCTGGGGTTATCTAAATCACTTTCTTCTTAGTGAATATAGCCATGCTGGACAGGTCAAGTCAAAAACGTTTGTATTAAAGCTTATTTCTAAACTGCTATTAGTGCTGTAGTGGAATCTTAATTTATTAATAAAAATATAAGCAAACTATAACTATTAGAACCATGTCATTTTTTGCTTAATCTTTTCACTCACTATATCAGATATACTTTCATATTAAATTTACTGCTATATTGATTGTTGTATTAAGACAAAATTATATCATCTGCCAAATGCAAATGGAGTGAAACATATCTATCTTCTACTTATATGTTTCAAAAACTTCTGCAACTTTATTAAAGCTACGTAATGGTATAAAACAATGATCATATAATGTTCTAGACAAATACAATAGCTAACATATTACCAATATATATATCTGTCCATATACAAATTTGTTTTATTAAAATATTTTGCCATTGTGTTGGAAAATATTAAATCTAACTAATAATCCTTTAAATAATTGAATTATTTTGTGATTATTAGTTTTTAGTAAATTATCATAATAAAATTGGTAATTTTTCTTTAAACAGATATAAATTTATTTGTAATTTATTTGTTTATAATCTAAAAAAGTTTAAACTAACAAAAAATTTATTTTTGCAGATAATTTATCAAAATCAAACTTGATAATTAAAATATTGCTCTTAAATTTTTTTGTAATTTTTAAACAAAGTTACAATCATAATGATTTTTATGTTTATTGGCACATTAACTTTAAAAATTTCTTGATATTTAATAACTTGGAAATTCAAAATTAAAAAATATAGGCTAAACAAATAACAATCAAACTTCAATAATGTATTAATATAAATCACCTTATTAACATAGATACCTTAACATATATTATGCTGATAAAGTGGTTATATAAGTATTATTTTAATGCTTCTGGAATGCTTTAACAAATAAAATGGAAGACTTTCTGGAACCAAAGAACCAATCAGAACTTTTTACATTAATGGAAACTGAGTTTTCATTTTATGAATTTTTATCTAACAATTCCCAAAGAATGAATTGCTTTATAAAACAAGAAATACCTGTATTCAAAAAATTATATTTATTTATTCTTTCATACTATATATTTTAATTTAAAATAATAGACCTATTATAGTGCTATTAAATAATTTTAGTTAATATTCTTTATTTGTTTATAAATAACAATCTCCAATTATTATTTTTAACATAACATGATTACAATGATTCAATTTCCAATATGAAAATATTCCAGTAAGAAAAAGCTAACTACATGAAAAATCTTGCCCCATAATAATAATTTGAATTCCTGGCTTTGAAGAAAGGCAGTATAAACATTAATAAAAGTTGGCACTTATTAATAAAAGATATCTGTATTTTGCTTGTCAGAAAATGAAATCAACAATCCTCCTTGCTTTTTTATTTCAAAATAATTCAAATAATGAATATAATTATAAACTTTTTAAGCTCAAACATATTTATTAATATGGAATTTAAAAATTTTTGCTGTTAATGATTCCTGGCAGTATTATCTAAAATTTCAATCTACTGAACATCTTCTATTATATTAAAATGAATTTTCATATTATATGAAGCAATACAGAATACTTCAGACATTTTTACAGTTTACTTTGGCTGATCTAATCTATTCTATTGTTTTAAAGACGCATTCTGAAAATATTCTATTTGTAAAGTAAATATAATTTGTGATTGCATAAAATTTATTTTTGGTTACTTCAAATAAAATTCATTAAAATTTCAGACTAAAATTCTAGAAAAAATAATCATTTTTAATCTTACATCAATGCAATAAAAAATTAAATTTTACAAAAATTAAATTGACATCAATATGTACATAAACACATATATAAACTTTACAAATATAAAAATGACATCAGAAATTATTAATTTTAAAGTTAATAAGATAAATTAAGATTATTTCATAAAATTTACAAAAAATTAGATTTTTTTTGATATTGATGAATTTCAAATTTAAATAAAGTATAAAAAAATATAATTCACTCAAACTGAAGTAATAATTTCTGAATCATTATATATGATAAAATTATATTGTATTTTAAAAACAGATATTTGATGATTACAGATTTACATATACAAAAGGCATTTTTTAAATAACAAACTAAAGAATAAATATAAATAATAAATATAAATTTTATCATATTAAAATGAAAGATACATTCTTATTTTATTCATAAATAATAAACTTTTAATATAAAAAATAATAAACAACAAAATTTGTAATATAATAGTAATGTAGCTAATATTTCACTCAAATAACTATAAATAACAATTCAAAACAAATAATTTAAAATTAAATATGATGTGTCCTCCAACCTTCCTTTCCCATAATCTAATGAAAGTTAATGGGCGGATTTAAAGAACACATTTGTTGATGGTTATTTGTCTTTACTCTTACTTTTCCTATACATCAATTAGAATATTACAGTCTATGGCACACAATTAATCCTTTGAAAATTTACCATATATTAATCAAATCTTCCATAAATGAAAAAATTTTAGCACAGAAAATACAATATTTTTATTAATGAAATTTTAACAGTTCTGAACAACACTGATTAGTTTCAACTAAATTTGATTTTATGAATTGTATTTATTTTAATTATTCAAGAAATTTAATATCACAAAGCACAGAATTAAATTTACAATGATTATTATTATAACAAAAATATTTTATGTTTATTGGCAATTTAAGAGAGAAAAGATGAGTAACTTTAATAAAATATATTATATACCAATAAATGCTCTTCAATTAATTTCATTATATATATTTAAAGAAAAAATGTATATAAATACATTCTTTGCATGACTTATTTTTCTTTCAAAATAAAAATCTTTTTTGTAAATCAATTTACAAATTACCCAAAATAAGAAATCTTATAATAAAAATATAAATAGAAATTGTAAATTTAGAAATCTTATAATGTCCTACTCAGTCTTTAGCAAGTAGAAGTGTTGTGAATCTTAACAAGTCAGATAAATTTCCAATACTATAGTTTGCTATAATTTCAGGATCTTTGAGCATTCTGTATGAGTAATTCTGATATTTATATCAGAAAGACATTTCAGGTCGTTGATTTTCTGGCTGTACTTCTGAACTCTCGCCACTAACATTCAAAAGGGAAACCACCTAAAATATACAAATTTTAATAAATTTAATTGATGATGGAAAAAATTTTAAATAATTATCAATATCTATAGTTTTGTTATTATTATTTTGTTTCAGAATTAAGATTCAACTGTACTTCACAAGAATGCATAAAAATACACACACACTCTACTATTCAATAGATAATAATGTTAATGCCATATTTCAACTATGGTCCAAAAAAAGTGCATTATACTTACTGCTGATTTGAGTTACTTTTAATAAATCATATAAAATATATTTACACTCTTCCAAATTGAAGTTTTAAAAATCAAAGTACTTCACATATTCTAAGCCAAAAAATCACTACCTCCAACTCAAATATGATACTTGCTAATGCTTACTTATATTCAAATAATTATTCCATAGTTCAATGTAGATGTCAGTATTATTAAAGTTATTTAAATCATGTAGAAAGATATAATGTATTTTGAATAAAATACAGTGATCCTTGAGTTACGAACATTTTAATTATAAACATCCATACTTACAAATGCGAAATTTCATTTTCAAATTTCAGAAAATTTCAAAAGCTCTTCAAGAATTTTAAACAATATGATAGTAGAATGTTCTAGTAACCAATATAATGTAAAATTATAAAGTTAATATATTACAGCAGTATTTCAAGATGGTGGCAATTATGTCAAAAAATCCTTTCTTTATAATTATAACTTTTTGTTCAAATCCATGAAATAAGAAACTAATTGGTCCAATTGTGAAATACAGTCAATTCCGCTTAATTGGGGCAGCTGCTTTTTTGGGCCAAATCTCAAAGAACAGAAACCAATGCATTCAAATGATTTTTATATCTTTTGCACCATATTCAGAGCTCATTCCCATGCTTCAATATCTGTACCAAAATACTGATGCACAGCTGTCCTAGCATTCTGTGATAGATTCTTATTCTTAACATACCTCTAAAATGCTTAGTATCTTTTATCAGAATTGAAGGAAACCTCTCTCTCTCTCTCTCTCTCATTCAATATGTTTATTTCACAAGTTACTAAATTCATTTAGTTTCCAAATTCATTCCATTTAGCACAATCTTAATCTACACACTATCCCTCTCAAACATAAACATTTTCATCTTCCCTGCATTTATTCTTATCTTTGTCTTCTCATATATTTTAGTTATGAAATATGCATTCTCAAAGCTTGTTTATTGTCAGAAAGGAGAACAATGTCATCAACAAAACTACATTTTTCTCACATTCAAATCACTCAAGCAGCTTCACATGCATCCATATACAAATTATTAGCTATATTACTTAGCTTATTATTAGCTTTATTATGTAGCTCTAAGGACATCACAATCCTTGCCTCATCTTTTCCTTCCTTGAATGCAAACTTCTTTGACATGTCTTCATTCATTCTCATATTTATAGCTGTTAGCATATGTTACTCTCACTGTTCCAGGCACTGTTTATTCACACCATATGCTCTCAAGACTTTCTATAACTTAATTCTGTTCATTCAATCTCAGTCACTTTTGCAAAATCCACTAAGTGCACAAAATATTCTCCTCTTCATAATGCAGATGCTTCTCTACAATCATGCATTGAGAAAAATCTGATCTACATAGCCTTTTCACTCCTGAATCCACTCTCTGTCATCACTCACTCTCTTCACAACTGCTGAATTAATTCTGTCTCAGTAACACAATTTCACCAGGCTCTTGCTCTTAAGGATGCTACAAAAATTAGTAAACTAAACAAATGAAAATAAAACTTTTAAAAATAATGTAATGAAATAAATATTTGTTGTTAAGTAACACTTGTATTTTGCTCAGGCTATAGACATTCTGCCACTTTGTAATAGTAACAGACAAAACAGTATAGTTAAGTAGAAAAAAACAATTATAATAAAAGGAATATTTTTGACCACTGTCAGCTGGTCTATTTCAGCTTACAATCTAAAGTTTCAAATAACTGTTATACTGAGAACTGATACAATTTCCTAGGTTGTTTATTTACATCCATGTAAAGTTACAAAAATTATTAGGAAACTGGAAAAATTCTTAATTTGTTAATTACTTTGAGCACTGTTGGATTAGAATGTGGTGATGGTGCTGAAGGATTTGTTATAATTTGTGATAAAATAAAATACATTGTTTCCTTAATAAAAATTGTGCTGTATGAATTAGTACAAAAACATGCAGGGAAAAGTTATTAACTGTACTGGCAATTTGGCTAAGCTATATATAACACATTCATTACAATGGAATTTTTCTGGAAATTGTTTAATTGCCATATATTATTGTATTAATCTTATACAAATACATATGCTTATTAGTTATTAGCCACCTCCCTTTTTTAATTATCATTAATTTTATAAGTTTTTAATATTAGTTTATATTAAGAAAGGAAATTAAGAAAAGTTTTTAAATTAGTTTATATACCTTTATATAATTTTATTCATTATTGCAGTAGTATTTATTTATTTTCTTTATTTTTATTACAGATAAATTTTCCCTGTATGTTTTTGTACCAACCTACATAAGTTATATGATCCTTATTAACCAAATGTATATTTGATTTTATCATGAAATATAACACAGTCCTTCAGCACCATCACCACATTCTAACTCAACAGTGCTGAAAGTAATTAATAAATCAAGAATTTTTTCATATTTCCCTAATAGCTGTAATAACAGGTTTTTTTGTACCCTTACATGAATATAAATAAACAACTTGGTGAATTGTCTCAATTTTCTATGCAATGGTTACTTGAAATTTTATATTGTGAATTGAAGTAGACCAATTGATAATGGTCAGAAACCATTCTTTAATTATAATACACACACTCTCGAGATACAAACATTAATACTTACGAACATGAAATTTCATTTTCACATTTTATGAAATTTCAAAAACTCTTGAATAATTTTAAACAATATGATAGTAGAATGTTCTAGTAACCAATATAATGTAAAATTATAAAGTAAATATTTGAAATATTTTAGTTTTAAATGATATATATGTCAAATTAGAGCTTCATTAAATGTTTCTTTTGATATAAATTAAGAAAAACAGCCCTTTCATTACAGTTAAGTTCAAGCACCATCCTTAGAATATATTATTATTATTTTTATCAAGTGGTTGGGGGTTGTTGAAGTATAGAAGATTATGTTAAGAGATCAATAAAGTATAAAGGATTTCCATAAGAGGTCATGATTTTGAAAAGTTTGGGGACCTCTATGTTAAACAAATCAATTAATTACTATGAATATTTATAGAAACAATATTTTCAAAAATTATATAATGAAATTTCTATATAAACCAAAATTGCATAAATGATATAACATTTTTTTTCAATTTAACCATAATGTTAAACATTTTATTTTTTTTAAACAGAAAAAAATATTTTTGATTAAATTAAAACTATGTTACACCAATGCATTATCATTACTGAATAACAAACAAGCAATTGTTAAATTTATAAATAACTGCTTAATCTTATAAAACTATATAAAAACCATTTAATATAGCACTAATAAAGCAAGAAATAACATATTTGTTCTAAGAATATCATAAAGGTCTTAAGATGTTCAATGCATAATTCCATTTCCTTAATATACAATGTATTCTGCTGACAATGGAATTTTTCAAAAGTATTTCACTTAATAAACTGTTTTTGTTATTTTCTGCTTATTAATGCTGTACTAATTGGTTTTCAAACAAACTTTTTAAAGAGGATATTGGCACTAAATAGATGATTATCTCTTCAAAACAAGATATAGTTCTTAAAGTAACAAGATTTGGTAACTAAATATTTGGCTACATTTTAAAAGTATCACAGTATTGAAAGAAATTACAAACCTTCTGCTCGTGTCCATTTAATTTCTGGGGAAAAATATCCATTTACCATGCATTCCAATACTGCATCTTCTTTCATCAATACTGTTACTTGCTGGAAGGGTGGACTTAGGAAATAAGGAACTTCTGGTTTCTTGGCATCTGAAATTTGAATTATATAAATCAACTTTATTTGCAACTAAATGGACATATAATGTTTATTTTTTATTTTATAAATAAATATAATTATCAGATTTTCATTCTCCTACATAATACAAATTATATAAGAGAATAAATATCTGATATGCTTTCCCTTGTCCATTATAGTTCTCTCAATTTTCTGATTATATATTTTATTTATATAACCATATTCTTTATTACACAGATTTTATCTACAGTATATATATATTGATTACCCACAATGCCAGATCTGAGCAATTGGACCGATTGCACTTCCCTTGAGGCAAAATGAAATCACAAAAAGGCTAATAAATGAAGAATAATAATTTAGATTTACTAATTATGGCTGGACTTTTACACCCCAGCCTTCGAACATCTAATTTTTCTAGATCCATGGCAAAGGATTAATTAAAAATTGCATATTTATTTATAAACATTATTTATTTTATTTATACATATAGGCCATATTTTGAGGGGCCTGGAGAGAAATACTAGTATTTTACTACATTTAGGTGTGGAAGTTTTACCATTAAAAGCATCGTTTCTTTCTAAAATATAGTTTTTTCACTTTCGATTATGCATTCATCTTCTAAAAATCTTTTTTTTAACATTTATAAAAAAATATATCAGACTCCGCACTAATTTAATCCGGCACTAATTACCCAAACACAAACATACCCACAAACAAACACATATATTAAAACAAATTTCAAATAAAAAATATTAAAACATAAAAAACAAATATTTGCTAGAAACAAAACTTTGCCAAATTACTTTAATGTATTATTAATATAATATGAACTAAACTAAATCATAAATCAAAACTTAAGGATATTTCAATATTACCTGACTAGAGCATTATGATGCTGTGCATAAAAGAATAATCTGGTCAGGAGTGTTTCTAATCAGCTAGATCCAATATCTATGATAATAGTCCAATATTCTAACTACTAGACTAGCAAGGACATATTATATTAATATCTTTTTCCAACAGTATGTTAAATTTAGAATTAATTTTAGAATCATAAAGATATCTGATTCAATCCTAAACCATGTCTTGCTTTTTTCATTTAAATTAACCAAAATTATAGTTTAATTGTTATTTCAAATATGACCTCATTTTTCATTTAAATTAGTCAATTATTAATTCAAGAATGATATTAAATTAAGTACCAATTATTTCTAATAATAAAAGTTTCTCTTTAATTAATGATTTATTTGGATATTAGATTGCATAAGTATGTAATAAAGTACACAATACAATAATTAGGCACCTTCATTTATTTCTCTGATTTTAACTTCCATTTAGTTGAATACAAGATATTTTTTATATAATAACATAGAAAAAATTTTTGACGGACACATCTTTAAACAAAATAAAGGTGTGCCTATGGGCACTAAGGTGTCCCTTATATGACCAAAAAAAATTTTTTTTTTAATTTCAAAACGCATACCCACTTATTTTTTTGGTACTACTAAAACATACTTAAATGTAAAATATCATGTTTTTATGATGATGGGAACCTGTGCCGACTCATCTTCAAAGTTTTGCTTAAATATTTAGATGATTTTATTTTTTAAATTATTGAGTTGTTTTCAATGAGTGAATGAAATAGATAAACAAACGTAAAACAATATTGAATTATATCTTGTCTTTATTTAAAGTAAAGAAAAACACAAATCTATTAAGGATATTTTCTTTTTAAAGTGGTGTTTTTGCAATTAGGATAGAGCTTTCTATGCTCTTGCACACAACGTAGCAGAAATTGTTTCTAAAGACAGACTACATTCAATGCATTTTTGCAGAATTAAAATTTGAAGTTGTAAAATTTATCATGCATATATTTTTTTTCTTTGCTACTTATATTACAAATATTTTTTGTATTTTGATTAAAATAGATACCTAATTATTATTTTTTTACCTACTTATTTACTGATGTATTACATATTTTATTTTAGAATTTATTATTAGTTCATTTAATTGGGGTCAGCACTTAATTTGGCCAAAATGGATTGGTCCCAACATGTCCCAATTAAGAGGAATTGACTGTATATTAAAAACACAATGTATAAAATTATTTTAGTACTTTTAGGGGCGAAATAACTGCAGGATCTGAATTACAAACAAAACTTGTATATGAATTATGTTCTTAATTTGAGAAGTGTGTGAGAAGTGTTTTTGCTGCCTAGTGCTGAACTATTTTGCTTGCTACTATTTGTATTTTGTTATTCTGTAAAATGAATGAAATAATTATTTTCACTTAAATCATTATAGGTGAACTCTGATTTAAAAGACCCCCCAATATAAGTGACCCTGGTTTTACAAGCAAATATAATTTGGAAAAAACAGCACAGCACTAGGAAGAAAAAATCTTTCATTACAGAAATTTTTTGACAACTATCAATTGGTCTCTGACTTAAACTAATGTAGATGAAAATGTAGTAGTAGTGCTTGTCATTTTTTTGTCTTTTTATGTGTGGCAGTGCCTCAACTGTAGCAAATATAATTTGTACCAAAATTTGATATATGAGCTTTTACCCCAGTTTTACCAAAAATTTATAACAGATAAGTTTCAAACTCTAGTAAGGCACTCCTCAAAATGTGAAGTAATATATAAAGTGGAAATGATAACAGTGACATTACATAAGTGTTTGTCATAGAACAGTTCCAAATTTTTAAATATTTTATATATACAGTGAAACCCCGATTTTGAAACTTTTCAGGGACCGGCCCGAAAAGTTATACAGGGTGCGTCAGCTAAATCTGGACAAAATAGACAAGTTAGTTTATTGGATTAAAGCACTAAATAGCAGTCAGAAAATATTAAAATACTCTTTTAATATTAATCACAACATTAAAAACGCTGACCGAAAGCATTTTTAATGTTGTGATTAATATTAAAAGAGTATTTTAATATTTTCTGACTGCTATTTAGTGCTTTAATCCAATAAACTAACTTGTGATACGAGTAGGCAGTTTTTAGAAGTTTAATTACAAAACAGACAATTTAATTAAACAAAATTTTATTTAACAAAAAGAATAAAATTATCCAAAATTATATCATTTGAAAACAATAAAATTATCAAAATTATCATTTGCACATTAATTTGGGATGAAAATTATCATTTGCACATTAATTTTGGATCCCTTTAGATTAAAATTATCGAAATTATCATTTGCACATTAATTTTGGATCTGTTTAGATTAAAATTACTTCGATTGTAATTCCCTTCTGCCTCAATTACTGCCTCGATCCTCGACCGGAAACCGATGACATGCCCTGCGCAACGCCTGCTTGTCCAAATTCGAAAACGCTGCCTCAATAGTGCAACGCTTGCTTGTCCAGGTTTGAAAATACTGCCTCAATAGCAGACTGGAGAGATACGCCTGCTTGTTCAAGTTTGAAAACGCTCCCTCAATAGCGGCCTGGAGAGATGCCACATTAGGATGTGCTACATTAGGATGTCTCGACCTATTAGAGACCCTTTCGACAACTCTCCATATGTAGCAGTCCAAAGGATTCAAATCTGGATTGTTAGGAGACCAGAATTCTTTAGACCAAAACATATCCACGTTGTCTGATAACCAGTTACACTAAATGACTGGTGTGCACAGGTGTGCCGTCCTGCTGGAAGATGTAGGGTCTCCCAGAAGCCATCCAAGTTTCTATCCAAGGTTTCACTATTGTTGTAAGAACATGCAAGTAAACCTCTTTTGTTACGGTTTCCCCCTTTCCAAAGATGTGTGGCAGCATGACTTCATCTTCATCAGACATGCGGCGGCATGATGTTACCTTCACTGGAAACAACACCTAAGACGCGAACACTGGCCGGAAACTTCGTCCTAGCTATTATGGGGACATCTTCAGGGTCCTAGGCTAGCCAACGGCCATTTCTCCGGTTTACTTTGGCATCAACAGTAAAAATTTTCTCATCAGAAAAAAATCTGATGCATCCTGCAGCTTCATTCTTCATTGAACACAGAAGCAAGTTGCAACAAGCAACTCTCTTTGTTTTAGCAGCATCAGACAGCATCTGTTGTACTTTTATAATGTAGGACTTGTACCGTAGGTCCTCTTCCGCAATTTAACGCATTGTGGCCTCACTCACACCCAATGCTTTTATCAACTGCCTGAGAGATTGCCCTGGGTCCTCTGAGATGAGCTCTTGAGCCCTTTGGACAACTTCTGGTGTCTTTTATGATCTCTCCCTGGAATGGCTCTTCCTTGCTGTTTTGGCAGAACCTTCTTCAGACTTCTCTGAAGCCACATATCTAGCAGCAACATCATAAACTGTCAATCTTGGATAGTTAAAGAACCGAATTATTTGGGTAGGTCCAGCACGAAGGCCTTCGATTATCGCTGCTCTCCGATTTATATTCTGCACTTGATCTTAACTGATCAGCCATTTTGAACTTATCCTCAAACACATTGTCTATCTGGCTTACTAAAACGTCAGCAGCTTCGTAGCGCTGACGTCAAATATGGCAGGAAATTCAATTTGAAATTTGTCCGGATTTAGCTGATGCACCCTGTATATATATATTGATGGTCTCTACAAATGTTGGGGTGCCATATTGTGCTCTTATTGAAATTAAAACAACATTGCATAGAACAATATCATAACAGTAATATGATACTAAAATCAACAAACAATACACAAAGCATAAATAAATTAAATAACATGAAAATTTTAAGTTTGATATTGTGTTTGTTAATTGTATTATGCCTATTATATGCATATTATGATGTATTGACATCCACCATATCACACCCAAAATGTTCACCATTTCAGTACATTATAGTGAGAATAGATAGTAATATTGTTTATGCATTGTTTGTACATTAAACAAATATATGTTAAATGAGATATTGTGCGTTAAATTAACTGTGAGTAGTCGTCAATATTAACTCTGTTAAACAGAATCTTGTAATTTTGATTTCTCTAAACAGTTCATTATTCAAAAATGTACTGAAAACCTGTGTATTTTCTTAAATTGATATTTTTATAATTTTTAAAGATATCTAGTTGAAATATTTAGGATATCATCCTTTTATCATGTTTTCAACAATCATATAAAAAAATTTCAAATTTTGAAAAATTCAACCTAGATACAGGGGTCCTTGATATATGTTGTAATTAAAATCTAAAAATCCTAAAAATCTTTATATTGAAATGATGTATTAAATATCAATTTCCCATTGAACTAATGTATTACGTGGGAAGTATGTTCCAGACTCATTAAAAAATTGAAATTTATATTGAAAAGTATAAGTTTTTGAATAGGGAGTACAGCTAGTTTTTGATTTATGAATTCTTGCTTAACAAGTTCCTGAGTTAGTCTTTTTAAATATGAAATATAAAAAATTTGAAAATTTGAATCTTCATTATAATAAATAAATGCTAAACATTCATAAAAAGCATATTAAACCGCTTATGTAACTATATATATAGTATGACTGGTTTGTAGCAAAACTGTTGTCTGCTATGAAATCAGAAAAATTAAAATGGTGGCTAAAAAACTGAAGTAGTATGCTTTCGGGTTTTATCAGCATATTATATAAATAAATTCCATTCCCAGTTTTTTCTTAAGATACAGTCATTTAGTTGATCATTTGTATACAATTGAACTACAATCTTAAAAATCTTATTTTTGTAAGATTATCTATTTATCTGTTAATAATAATGAAAAATAAAAATTCTTTAACATTTATGTGAAAAGAGAGCACACGCTCCATTAAACGACCTGTATTGGAAGCCGTCCTATCGCAGCACATTATTTGTACCTTGTCAGTGAGATCCCAATCATGAAGTACTTTTGAAACAGCTAAAGCCTGCTCTTTTCCTGACGAACTGTCCAGTTTTGGTACAGCGAGAAGTTGTTCTTTGTCTTCCTAAGTAATAACCAGTGCCGGATCTAGTTAGTGTGGGGCCTGATTGGATTATTTATTCGCCAGGCCCCTCAAAATACGGCTTATAGGTATAAATAAAATAAGTAACATTTATAAATAATCCTTTTTGTTGGCTGGATTGGCTATATGGAAACAATTTGGCTTTCCACTCTTGAGGACCCTAGTTCGAATCTCGAGTCCCACCCCTTGAAAATATTTATCACAATCATGAAGTCAGGCCTTCCCGTCGTCCACAATTTGGCTGGTATGTGGAAGGACTTCTTTCGCTCTGTTAATTATTATTCTTATAAAAAGAAAACTGGCATCATCTGATGATAAATAAACAAAAGAAGGGTTAATTATTTGAATAAATTTCACCTTGATGTGAAAATTTGAACTATTTCATCGGAAATAGCAACCCCGTGGTCTAATTAGCATATATTAGGTTTCGATATAATATATTGATTAGAACCCAGTCCAGAGAGATTTGATTAGGATTAATTAATTTATAACTACTCTGTACAAACCTGTACTCAAAATATTGAGATAGGGCTCAGTGTAAAAAAGTAATTGAGTCTGTGGAACGTTTTCAGTAATTGTAATCTTCCGTAACTTCCTTTATTGTATGGTACCATTTATATGTTCCGTGAATACTGAAAAACGATACATATATTTAAAAACTTTTTTCTAAACACATTATTTAATTACATAAACTTTGACAAACACGGGGCCCCTCAAGAGTGGGGCCCAATTGGGTGCAATCGGCTTAAATCCGGCACTGGTAATAACAATCGGCAGTCGTTTTTCCTTTGAACTTCGGACGTCCAGACCAGGTAATAATTTACCATCCCAATGGACTGTCATGATTTCGGGAATATTATTCTGAAAATCAGTTTTCAAAGTCTCCGCCCTCACTTTTCGAGTCTGTGTTCGAACTCTTTGTATTGACGACTTGTTTATTGGAAATTTATCAACACTGAGACCCATTGCTTCTATTGCAGCCTGAAGAATGTAAACAGAATCTCTTATGCTCAACTGACATCTATCTAAAGCTGCAACTAACTTTGGCATAACAAAATCTTTCCTACCTCTTTTCACGCAAATTTGAGACACTGTTGTTGCGGGATCATGCGACAAAAGCTCGTTAAGACTTGCGGTAGAAGTACTGGATAATAGACAACACGACTCTTTTCCTGCAGATAGCAAACTATCATGCGAGGTAGATGGTTCAGCTGTCAATAACAGGTGTTTTAATCTTTTCCTTTCTTCCTCTTCTTTTCTTTGTCGAGCCTGTTCTTTTTCAGCTAATTTTTTTATCTACTCCTGCAAGGCAGCTCGGACGTCCTGGTTCTTTCTGTCATTGTAAAAATATTTTGTCCTCCTCTATTTTCATCCTGTCAAGGTTGTTGGCATGTGCAATGACAAACAAATTATCCAAATTCATTTCAAATGTTTCCTCATGGTGCTTGAAAATATTTTGAGTT
Organism: Olivierus martensii; assembly: GCA_000484575.1. Classification (NCBI taxonomy): domain Eukaryota; kingdom Metazoa; phylum Arthropoda; class Arachnida; order Scorpiones; family Buthidae; genus Olivierus; species Olivierus martensii. Next base: position 20,256 of record AYEL01071631.1, read on the forward strand.
TTCTTACAATTTTTTTATAGATCTCGCCAAACTTGGTAAAGGTCTATAAGTTTTTTAACACAGTTTGGTAATGATCTTATCAGTATTCTTGCCTTTTTCCAGAAGATAGCACATTCACGAATTACAAGATAAGCACTTTCACTTACTGTTAATTTAACTTTCCAGATATTGAAAAATTAAACTGCTAGAACCTGTCGATTTGAAGGCAATTTCGCACCTGTTATTTGATGGTTTACTGCTCCCACTAAATAAATGTTTTTTTAACACTTCGTAGTTCGACTGCTGCCATTTTGAATGCAAGTTAATACGTGTAGATTATGCACAATGTGACACTACAATGCCTGATTACGTGAGTAGCCACCAGGGGCTGCATGACTTGTATGAATGTGTTTTGACGCAAGTCGGCATGGGTTCCCGTTTATAGAATGAGTTAAAATTTATTTTGAGTGCATAATATACCAGAATAAACATAATTAGAGGGTATGCACTATTTTTTTTTATTTCAAAAAATAAGGGACACCTTAATGGGCACCCAATGGGAGCTATCCTCGCTGAATTATCCATTTGGCTTATAGAAAAACAAGCTCTGCACCCGTTTCTTCCACACATTAAACTCTACAAACAGTATACTGACGACATTATAATAATCTGGGATGGCAAAGAACATAACGATGAAATTGTCAACGCCCTTAGCGATACTTCCCTTGGCTTACATATTAAACTTGACCAAAGTAGCCATTCACACATTCACTATCTTGACATAAATATTAACATTGTCAATGCAGAATATTCCACAATTGTGTATAGGAAACCTTCTTACACTCCTATATTCATCCCTGCTATTTCACCTGATGCCTAGTTATAAAATGGCTGCCTTTAGAGCATTATTCAAACAAGCATTCACTCATAACACTCATTACGTAGATCAATACAAAGAAATTTGACTTATTATAAGACATGGCATATCTCACAGATACAAACCAAAAGTGCTGGTCAAAATCTTACAACAATTTAAAAAGAAGTTGAATAAAATCTCTCCTTTGCAAAATATTGCTTACAGTAAACTCCAATCTACTACTACTCTCAGGATTTAAGTAAAACGATTGAGCATTGCACTCGCCTTTGAACAGAAACATATGCTCCTCAATTTGCTACGTAACAACAAAGACAATATGCCCTCTATTAACCAGCCAGGGGTTTATAAAATCCCCCTCAAAAATCTAGATCTCAATAAAGAGGAAGCTTACATAGGCTAAACATCCCTCAATCTTAAAACTAGGATCAAGGAACACAAACAAAGCCTACGTTATCAGAATACCATCACGGCTCTCACTAAACGTTTCCTCAAATATAATTTAGACATTGATTGGAGTAATGCCACGCTTATAAAATGCATTCCTAATAAATACTAAGGTTACGTATACGAAGCCATTGAAATCAAAAAATGTTAACACAACTGCATTGCTATTAATAAGAACGACTCCACTCATACCTTCAGCTTGAAAATGGCTTATTCAAGAAACTTCACGATCCTGATTTTAACATTTTTACTTGTATTTTATTTATTCATTTATTAGAAACAAAGTTGGGATTTTCAAGGTCATAAAAGTCTTCTGAGAAGATCGGGTGGTTAACGTTTGCGGCTACATAAACATAAAATATCTATATACTGTACTTAAAAAGAAACCACAGGTTAACAACCTTATTCACAATTTATTGTACAACTGATTATCTTTTATAAGTTTTTACCGTTTGAAAATTACCACGAAAGTATGATTCATCATTTAAATACACCTTTTGACACTTGATTCGTGGAGACGTTAGAAACAAGATGGTCATTTAAAAACCAAAGAAGCGAAACAAATCTTTGGTAACTTTATGTGCTAGGTGTAAAAAAATCACTTTCTAATTTATACGGTCTATTTGTTAAGTTATTCGTTTAAATTTTACTAGATTGATACATTCTGTAATTAAATAAGAAGTTTTTGAAACTAAAAGTGCAATTTAGACTCTTACGGCTTATTAAAAACTATCGAACATTATTACATATATTAAAAATCACCGCATCACCATTCATGAAATATGTCACAAAATATATTTAAAAAAATTAAAAAATGGATCGCATAACAAATAGGATTACACGATGACAAAAGCACGATTTTAGTTTTCGCTTAGGTTGAGCTGAATTAATTTTTTAAAGTAAAACGGTGCAAATTTATTGTTTGTGATATCATTTAGCATTCCTTCACAATAATAATTAACTTTTGCCAATTTATTTCAGGGCATTGCGAGTTTGATGAACAACTCTATTTTTTTTTTTATATGACTTCAAAGAAATCAATTGCAATATTTTATTTTCATCACCAAATTATATTAAGAACAATTTCAGCGTAACATACTGTATTTCCTTGTAGACAAGTGCATTAAAATTTTTTAAACTAGGTTATAAGTTGGTAATAAGATTATGTTATAGTTTATAGTAGATAATAATTTCCGAGTATAATAATTTTAAAATAAGAGGAAAATTTTTTCTCATGAATTATTGAAGATTCGTTATTGAATCAAGTTTTAGCTAATAAATCTTCAAGCGGGGAGATTTCCCTTGGAATTTCCCTTCTGACCTTGTCATTTGGTATTTTGTTATATACCTATATTTAAAAAAAAGATCACGATGAAAGATGAAGAATGTTATTTTTTTACATGTAATTTACACTTTTTCATGTAAATTTCATTGCTGCTTGACAAAATCACATACAACAATTAGAAATTATTCTGATATAATTATCTTTCCGTCACGTATGATGTACAGAATATAATCCAATGATTTAAAATTTAAATTGTGCCATGGACATAAAATTTTTTATTTTACTCTCTTTACTATCATAGACGATGACGCAGATCTTTGGCACTGTTATTGCTATAATAATAAGAGAAAATTGCATATTTCGACTCATATAAGTAGTCACAGTAAGATTAGTCAAGGATTTTTTTTTTAATTCGTGAAAAAGAATCAGTCACTGTAACTCATTTTATTTTTATTTTTAAATATCAAATTCAATAGTTTAGAGAAAAAAAAATGATATTACTATTTAGAAAACGGGAAACCATTATTTTGTATGTCCTTACAACAAAGAGAAAGATTAATTTTTATTTAAACATTCATGATAAAGAACTAATAACGACGAGAATTCGTATAATTAACAATTATTTTATTTCCGCAGTGCAAAGATTGCAAAATTGCTCATTATAACTAAAATCGTGTTATATATTTATTACATTATAATGTGATTTTTAGATATAATAGGCAATTTTGTAACTGTTTTTTTATAGCTGTGTACAGATTAAACCTATAAATATATATACAGTATATTGTATAAAGAACATGAGTTAAATATAACTCTTAATATTTCGAAGAATCAAAAAATTTGCAAAATAATATAACAGAATACAAATCGAAACAATATATCAATCTATTAATTTTTTAGACCGTTTCGTATCCCACTTTTTCTAAGTGTTTTAATTGCTGACAATTATTTCTTTACTTCTTTTAATTTTGCGGATTTTGCAACCAGTATATTTTAAAACGGTCTTAAAAGGTTATTTAATCTTGGTGCTAATTATAGACTAATCTTTAAATATTTTTAGAATTAAATAGATTAACCCCGAACTAATAATTAAGTGCATTTGATTTTTCCCCAATTGTTTAAGAATCGATTCGTAATTTTAGCGCAAGTTAAATCCTCACGCGTGCAAGATTTACATTCAAGCGTAATTTTTACGAAAAATATTTATTACTTTATTAAAATTTTAAACGAATGTTTACCATCGAAAGTTTATTTGTGAAATACTAATTTATTGTTATTAAGGTCATTAAACACGATTGAGAAACGTGTATTCATTATAAGAAACGTTCCATATTTTTACATTTGTTATTTGGTTAAAAAACACAGTTTGGTTTAAACAAATAAACAATTTTTTGCGATACTAATTATAAAAATAAAAAAATGAATAAATATTTTTTGATAATTCATGTATTATTTTTTTGCCTTTTCAGCGTTACGATGACTACCTGTTCGACCATAGTGGCTTTAGGAATGATGCCATTCAACATGTGGTTATACAGCAGTACTCTACAAACCAGCAACATGGTTATACCTTACGACAAAATGACAATTTCTCTGGCTGCTGTTACCACACCGGTAGCAGCTGGAATGCTGTTTCGATGGAAATTACCAAAAATGGCACCCTATGTCACTAAGGTAATTTTTTCTTAATTTGTAACTATTGCGTTAATTTAATAAATAATCCTCAATGATGCTAATCGTATACGCAGAAAACAAAAAAAAAATAAAATCAAGAATTGTGTAATATTATTATTCTAGTAATAATTATTATTTTAATAAATATCTACAATTTTAAAAAGATTTTTCCTTTAATAAAAATTATAAATCAATTATTGCTTACGATCAAGTTCACCCTGAGCGTTTGCTTGCTATTGAACCAGTTTTTTGAAGGATAATTCACTTAATCACTGTTTTAGTTTTATAATATATACGAAAGAATTAGCCAAAAGGTATTTTGAATTTTTATAAATAAAATTAACTGAAAAATAAATATACAGTATATTTATGTGTAATGAAGTTTTAGTTAGATAATTATTCAAGAGATGGCAGCACGAGAATTTTGAAATAATTACCAGTTATAGTATAATATTTTTACTATTGTTTAATATTAAACATAATGGAAAATAGATTATTTCTGTAAATTGTTAGTCATTTTACTTATTTTTCTTTACATTTTAGAGAATGTTTAACCCTGACCCGTTTATTAAAACATTTCGCGACTATTAGCGCTACTAGTGTGAGTTAAAGGAACTATATTCCGAGTTCCCCGTCGAAGGACGTTGTTGTTATTGTTCATTATCATGTGACTTACATGAATGATACCGCTTGGTACGATTAGAATAATCACTATGTGTTGTATTTTCCAAAATAATAACTTCCTACATTGCTAAATTTATTGCAAATAAATGACATAAACATATCTCTTTATATTTTACAGATCGGCAGTTACGCGGGATTCGCTATTATTTTTGTATGCCAGACTATGGAATTGATCGTTTTTCCAGATATATTTGATGGAATTGGATGGCAATTTTATGTTGCACTCTTCACTCTGCCGAGTCTCGGACTGTGTCTTGGTTATGGATTGGCTGCTCTCTTCAGACAACACAGCTGCGTAAGAAAGACCATCGCCATAGAATGCAGCATACAAAACATTGGCACAGCTCTTACTGTTATATCTTTATCGTTCCCTCTTAAGGTACAATAAAGAAGTTTATATCTATTTCAGCAGTGCTGGTTTAATGAATAGTGAAGCTTGAAATGAATAATAAGTGGCACATATTTAGATTCCTCATAACTGGGGACTTTCATAAGCAGTTCATATACTGTATAAGCTTCAGCATTATTAAACATGCACTATATCAAATTAAATTTTTTAATTAACTAAAAAATATAATTTTCTTCCAGCTCCAAAAGGATATCCTTGCTTTTCCTTGGCTTTATTCCATTCCGTTATTGACAACTGTAACGATTTGTTGCGCCTCTTACCAAATATATAAACGTAGGTGCATGAAGAAATCAGACGATGATGTTGATTGCGAGAAAAAGAATGGTTCGTTGCTTCCTTTATATGACTTCTGTAAATATTGCAAATAGAGTATTAGTTTCAAGTTAGTTTATATTCCTTATATTATATTTTAGGTCATCTTACCTGTGATCATGTTGGAAATAATGAAGAAACCGTTGCTTTTATGATGGATCACGTTAAGCAAGAAAAATTGACGTCGGTGTAATAATATATATGAAATTCAGCAATAATAGATTTAGCAGTTTGAAAATTCTCTCGAAGAAGTTGGTGATAATTAACGAGAGAGATTATCGAAAATTGTCAGTTCAATGACAATTTAATTTGCACATTAGCATTATCCATTTTTTTTATCAACTGGATGATTTGTGATCACTTTAAAACTTACTTAAATGGCGGAGTTTCCGTTGTTTTTTAATTCCATTGTCTTCCTCGAGTATCTCAATCGTGTTTCCTATTCTAGAAAATGCGGGTTTTCTTTTTTTTTATTGTAAGATTTACTTTGAAGATTTTTTAAAATATTTACGGGAAAAGGTACTCGAATTGACCCTGTTCATTGTCTTGTAGTTACACTATAGAACATTATTCAATAAGAAATACTGTATATTGTAACAGTTAAATGTTAGCTTATACTAAATTGTACAGATTAGGGTCGTTCAAGTACAACTTATTTTTATATATGTATATTTATGTTGATAATTATTGATTATACTTTAGCTTAATATTTTTATGTTTAAAAATTATTGATGAAATTAAAAAATATATATATGTTCTTTTTAGAACCTTTATTCTATCACTGTGACGATTTGTTTCTGTATAATTTTTAAGGTACTGTACTGTATTTATTGTTGAAAATACGTTTTGGTATTAAATATAAATACCTCATATTTAATAATATCACGAGTAATTTTATAAAATAAAATAATTGACCATTTTCAGATTTTTATCTAATTTTCGTGAGTGATGAAATATTTTCTTTATAATTATATAATGAATCTCTGAATTTCTGACTCATCGACAACCATTAAGAAAAGCCTTGGACATTTCGTGAATTTTAATTCATTATTAAAGATAATAGCATGTCTTTTACTAATGAATGAAAAAAGTTTCTATTTAGTCATTCGGTTCTTTAAAATGAAAAAGAATGTTTATTCGGATGACAAGAAAAAATCAATTTAAAAAAATAGTTAAAAATAAATATAAAAATAAAATTGCACTAACTATAACTATTTAAACCAATCGCAATTAACACAAATTATAATTAGCTTATCGGATAAAATGTAGCTATAGTAACTATATTTTATATCATGCTATAAGTTTACCTCAAGGAGGTTGGTTTGCCTGCAAAAGCTAAATTCATTATTTTTATTATATTCCAAGTACAGCTTAATAATCATATTAAAAATAAAAAATATATTATAAATAATAATCATATATTGTTATTAAAAATAATAACTTAGAGCAATTAAATCTACAAACAATTACTCACAGTTGCGCTACATAGAATACATAGCTGTTATAGTAAAATAAAAATTTAGTATTTTATGTCCAAATCCATAATCGTATGATCTACACAAAAGTAACGCAGTGACATTACATTCAAATTTATTAAAATCTAATTCAGATTTTAAAAATTTTCTAAATGTTTATTTTGAAGTAAAGTAATGTAAGATTTTTTAAGAAGGAAATTTACTGAATATGTTTTTAAATATTTTACGATAAGCACGAAATACAGTAATACAAATTATTACTGTATATCTGAATTATTGGTGGTTTATTTTCGACATTTACTAGATTAATAATTGTTGAATTTCGTTTTTTTTCAATTAATATTGCTGTTGCATGCGAACAGTTTTTTTTATTTATACTATACTTATAGACAAGTTTAATAATCTAATATTAACATCTTTTAGAAATTAACTTATTCTTTACTAATATAAACCTATTATAATTTTTGAAAGTTAATATGGTTTAATTAAGTTTAAAAAAAATACACGAACAGTGAACTAAATTGCAGATAAATATCGTGTTCTCAATATTTTATGTAAATTTATAAACTGTATATTGAATTTCAATGATTAACTATCTTTATATTAGTGATTTTGATACAGAACATCCGTTTTAAATTTGGATACAATGGTACAATTTATTTTAAAGATTTTATCTAATACAATACTATACTATATAAGTTCAGTTTAAGAATTATCTTTATTTAAAAAAAAAGTAATGCTATTTTTTGCTTTTGATTTTAAATGATTAAAAAATTATTTTTTTATAAATATGGCGATTTTTTTTAAATTAGCAATTAATTTTAATCTATTTTTAGGTAGTTTATAAATACTACAACATATTAAATGATTTTAAAGCGTTTGTAAACTATTGTATATATATTAATCCATTAAATTAGACAATCTGTTCTGCGAAAATAAATATACTTTATGTTATAAACACATTAAATTTACATAAATGTGAATAACAAATTTTATTATATTCAATATTCATCAAATGTCCATTTAATACTGTATGTTTAAGTAACAATACTAAAAATAATTTATCCTTGTTTCTATTACTGTATAGGCCTATCTATTAATCATAAATTTATTGTCAACTATAAATATTTATTTCCTATGGCTATTATTATCATATAATAGAGGAAAACTGAGCATAAAAGCAGATATGATAGAATAAATTCCCGATACAGTAACACCGAACACATCGTTGTGTTTACTGATCGATTGATGGAGTATAAATAGGAGTTAATATTTTGATAGTATCAAGAATAACACATTATATTGTTTCAATTTATACTTTAAATTGTTTTCACTCATACGAATTTTAAAATTATAACATGAGTAGGATTGTTTATTATTTTCTCTTCATAATTTAAGCATATGTATTTTTCTAAACGTTTCTATTTTTTATTGAAAATATTTATTAATTTAATTAAATTAATTGATTAATGACTTATTGATATCTGCCTAAATTCTAAAATATAAAGTAATGGAGAATCTTTTTATAATGCAGGCTTTGCAAATTTATTTAAATATTATAAATGTTTATGAATTAATACTCAGAATGAATGAATAAATAAATAAATAATGAGTTAATGAATTAATAATCAGTTATAAATAAATTCTAACTTGAAAAACTAAAAATGAAACGATAACAATATTTTATTATTAAAAAAATCATTTGAAAATTAATATAATTTAAAATTATTAACTAAACGACACTTATCATTTTTATATCAAAAGCATTCCCTTAAATTTCTGCAGAGACTCTTTATAGTGGAGAAAAAATGTCTCATTTCGTTTCGGTTTTACTAATAAATAGAAGAAAATATTAAAATAATTTATTTGTTATATATTCAATACTAAGCATATTAATTTTATTTTTATATATCAGAATTAAATATACTGTATATATATTCATTATTTTATAAAAGAACAGATTATTTGCATTAAAATTCATAAGACCTAGAAATGCGTAAATCTTTTTTTAAAGCACTACTGTAGTAATAAAAACATTCCTTTCATAATGCTATTTGTATTGAATGGAAATTATTATAAACTTATCTCCAGAACATAGATATCCAATTATTTTTAATATTATTATTATTTTTTTATTATCGAGAAGCCAAGTAATTATTATATTTCAGTTGCTACCACATACCAATTAAGTTATTGTATTTGTTATCATTGGCCTCATATTGTTTTTAATATTATAGTTTTTAAAAACAGGAACTAGTTCGTTACAAAACATATTCATTTCTTTTACAATTCAGCTTAAAAAAATAGTATTAACAATTTCTAGAAAATTGTTAAATTTGTCAGAAATTTTTTTTTCCTTTCCTTGAAGGCTTTTTTAAATCTATTGCTTGATTTAGAACAAGTAAACTCTCGCAAACATTTTAACGTTCCAATGACTAGAGTATTTTGACTTCAATGCTTTTTTTAGAGCACCAAGGGTTCTTTTTTCTAAGAGATTCAGTACCATAAAATACAGATGAAATGACTAAACATTAAATTAGTCCTTCCACATAGAATCGCGATTTAATTAACTATTTTTAATCTTTCCCTGATATAAAGAATTGAAAAACTTATTACTCTTATACAGTCGGAACCTCGACGTAGCCACTACGCCACTTCAACACATATTCGGATTTCCGAGCATTCGCTATTTTAGTAAAGCAAAAAATTTCTGAAATTTCAAAAGCGATTTTCTCGAAAACGCTGGAATAGTGGCCCCCAATATAGGGGTGATTCTTCATCTACTATTTATGCTCTTTCAGATGACAAAATATCGGCAAAATCCCAGATACATCGGGTGCGATGTTCTCTTGTGAGTTGCTTTTCTCAACTAGATGTTAGCTAAGATTCCTGACTATGAGTTAGAGTTGAAGCTTTGAACAAGCTAAGCTGCTTTAGTCATAGCTTATTGAGGGAAGAACAATGAAGTCAGTTTTAAATAATTCTAATCCATTCCTTTCTCATCAGTAATTGTTGTGCACATTCCTGATTGGAAAACTTTAGTCCCCAACTTTTACATCTTAAGGAAAAAATTACTTTTTCTATAAAAATAAAATTGCTTGAGAACATTTTTCAATAGCATCTAATTCATTCAGCATTTTTCAATAAGTTAGCCCTTACCCCTTTTTTAATTTGCATGAAGTGCAAATTCAAACTTTTAAAATTTCAAAAATGTCCTATGAATATGTTGTTTGCAAAATTAATTAATTTTTTGATTTAAAAGCATGCAAATTATTGGTTTCCTGAAGAAAAACCACTTACAAAACAAAGCATTCTGATATCAATTTAAGTAAAAACCATCACATAATACACAACTTTTGATGCTGAATCTTATGTAAAAATCCAAACTTAACCAGACCATTAACTTTGTTTCTGTAGAAGTCAAGTAACTTGTCAAAAACAACTTTTATGAAAATTTTGCAGATATAGAAAGGTTTTAAAAAAAAACATGTGCATATCTTAAAAGCTTTTTTTTTGATGCTGAATCTTGTGGTATAAGTGAAATTTCTCATTCATGAAAAAATTTTTCTTGCCACAAAAATCTGAATATTTTTATAACAAAATAGATATCACAAAAATAAAAATTCTATTCTAGAAAGTATCATTTGGAAACTTCAAAGTTTCAGCTTCATCAGTGAATATCCACTGAGCAATGTTTGGCTCCAATATACTAAATTGGGAATTTTGTGATTTTTTTGACCAAATAAATATATGTATCTCACCATCCACTCAACCAGAGAATTTCAAGGTGAGCTAATGCACCATATCCAAAGTTTCCAATCTGAGCAGTTGTTGAAGTGGCAAAAGTCACATATCATGCATGATATGTGATGACATTTAATATTTGGTTCAACTGGCCTACTAATAAAGAATTAAAACCATCAAAACTAAATACAGCATTGTAAATTTGTGTTATATAATGTTGATAGAAACATAGTTCTAAGATTTGGGACACAAGACCTGAAATTATGACAAAAACTCACATAAAAATTAGATTAGTTTGATAAATATGCAAATATCTCAAGAACTGTTGAAGATATTCAAAAATATAATTATAAACCTCATTCAATTTAATTTCTTAGGCATCTTCTAAGATCAATTCCATCAAGACTAAGCTAGAAGTTTTGGCTGTATACTCTAGTAACATTTTATCATTATTTCAAAATATTTGTTATATACAAATGAGGGAGTTATAGTACATTCAAGTAAATTTTTTTACTATAGTCATAAATATCTTAGGTAGGCAACTCAAACGATAAAAATTTGGTCAAAATTGGATTATTGAGGGATGAATTATTTCGATTTGAAATTTTTGCTAAAATGTGTTAGATGAAGATCAAATAATTAGGTTCAGTGCTACTGCATTGTCTGATTCAAGATTTTTGATTTGTTTCTTGTACCTGTTAAACCAGAAGTTCCTAAAATATCTCTATTACACAGTATCAATCTCTATTGGTTGATAATAGAATATAAGGTGTTGATGAAAATCAAAGGTTTGAGTGGAGTTGATTAAATATTTTTACTCATATTCACATATTTCATGCTAATTCCAGAAACAGACGAAATAGTAATGGTTTTATTATTAAAATATAAAATATCTATAGCTTATATTTTTGAAAGACCCAAAATTTATTATTTCATAAAAATTTAAATTTACTTTTTAATTTATTTACCGAACTAGTATAGTTCTCTAGAACTTTATAATAGAAAACAATGCAATGATATTGTTATATAATATGATATATATGAGAATATATTGTTATAAATATATATTATATTTTTATAGAGGAATTCAGAAAAATATAGAATGAGTCCGTCAGTGTATATATATAACCTATAATTGTGCCAATTATTTATATATACAGTGGTACCTTGGTTAACGACGACCTTGGATAACAACGTACTTGGTTAACGATGATAAGAAAAAAATGCCATGGTTAACGACACAGGCTTTGGTGACTCCTGATTATGTGAACGTCGGACAAAATATAGCTCTATAACAGCTCGTCATCGAATCACGTGATTCGTTAGCTCAGTTGTTAATTGTTATTTTTTTTAATCAGAGTTCAAATCCGGCAATATCATTATTAAAATTAATAAAATTATAACCATATAATAATATATTTAAGTAAATGATAATTAACATATAGTAATGAAAACAAATTATTAACCTAGATTAAAAATAGACGTGCAACAGTTCACTAGTTTTTAGTTTCTTAAAAATGATTTCTAGACGATTAAAAAGTAGACACGACAATAGTTCACTAGTTTTTAGTTTGTTTAAGATGATTTCTAGACGATTATTATTTTAAATTCTGCCAACAAAGATTCGTTGTTTATTTGTGATATATATTACTTGACACCTGCGAGTGGTGTGACGTCTAGACGATTATTATTTTAAATTCTGCGAACAAAGTCTGATTCTATTTGTTTGTGTGGGTTATATATTACTTGACACTTCAGGCTGCAAGTGGTGTGGCGTTGCAGTTTCGGATTCCATTAGAAGAAAAAACGCCTGTCCAAGATTCTATAGTTCATATAGAGTTTATAGACAATAAATTGGCGAATGCGCGTCACTGTTCGTTCGCCATTAAAAGGCAAAATCAAATCTCATCTGTATAATAATCATTGAATCTATAAGCTGCTAATCAGTGTTTACAGGTTCGTTTCTCAAAAAAACTCCGAAGTGAGCCCAATTGTCCTTCTGGTGAAATTGATAATTAAAAACTGTTTTCATGAACAATTCATTTTATTAATGTTTTTGTAGTAAATATAATAAATAAGTGATATTTTCCATATTTTTAGGACATTTTAAATGAGTTTTATCTGCATTTTTAATATTTGCTATAGTTGTGGGAAGGAGCCGGAATGAATTAATCAATTTTCAATTAAATCCTATGGGGAATCGTGCCTTGGATAACAACGGTTTTGGTTAACAACGGTAATCGTGGAACCGATTACCGTCGTTAACCAAGGTACCACTGTATATATTATTATATACATAGGTATATAATAATAATTAAGGCAATTACAATCCAAATTTTTGGCCTGTTTACAACATTTATAAATTTTTTAAGCATAATAACAATTTAAAAAATTATGATATAATAATTACTTAAATTCTTATATGTTATACTGTTAACAAATATTTCTAGCCAAATAATTTATGGTAATATTTTGGCTATGTCCCCTAGTTATTTTGTATTGATACACTGTATTTCTAAAACAGTTTAAAAAAATATTAATTAATTTCGCATGAATACATATAATATAGAAATTCAGTAGTAAATGAATTCAATATTACTTTTGAAAAAATAAAACTTATGATAAGCAATTAAAATCTTTAAAATTTGTAATAATATTTTTGATCAGTATCCAATATACAGTATATGTATTATTTAATATTATCAGATTGGAATCAAGAAAGAGTTATAACAAAAATAATTTTTAATTGATATTGTTTCTTTTCATACATTTATTATTATTATTATATTAACATCAATGTGGGCACGGAGCAAAGTGCTATGTCGGACACAAGTCAAGACATAGCTACTTGTGATGTTTAATTGTAATTTAACTAACTGTCTGTGTCAGTGTTGAGAAACTTTCTTACTATGTTGCATGTATTGAGTAGAGATGCTTTTTGTAGTGTTATGTATGCCTTGGGATGTAGATCTAGTGTTTTGAGGCTTTTGTGTAGTGTGTGAGGGATTACTCCTGTGGAGGAGAGAATGATGGGTACTATGACTACCTTTTGCATTATTATTATTATTTATCCTTATTAACTTTTAACAATTTTATGAAAAATTTCTATATAATTATAAATTATTTTTTAGATATAAACAATGGATGAAAGTATGCTAAAATGCAAAATTATTGAATATTTCAATAGTGAATTATAGAATATGTGAAGAACTTTTCCATAATTGGTGTTTTGTAAATCTTCAAAATAAGAAGAGATCTGTATATACAGTTATCTGTTTATGAGTTCCCAGATTTATGAATTTTTTCAAATACAAAGTATCAAAAAATTGAAAATATGAACATTAATTGTAATAAATAAATGCTAACCATTCATAAATAGGCATATCAATCCACATAAATAGCTATACAATATAGTACAATTAGTTTTGTAGCAGAAACTCTACCATCTACTTCAAAATTGAAAAATTCAAAATGGTGACTGAGAAATGCATCCTCTGATTTTATCTGCATATTATATAAATAATTTCTATTTTCAGATCGTGCATAAGATAGTAGTTCATCTGCATTAAAACTCATATACTTATCTGTCAATAATAATGAAAAATAAAAATTCTTTAACATTTATGTGACAAATAATTTCTTTATTATAATAATTTGCTTTTATTTTAATGGCTATATTTTCATTTCTTCAGATATATAAATCATTATTTAATCATAAATAATTGATTTTGTTGGCCTTTATTTAATTTTATTGTGATCAAATTGTATTTATGAGAACAGAACTCCTGATTTTAACATTATGTTTATGGGAAATTGAGTCTTGGTTTGAGTTCTTACTTTATGAATAAAACTTCAGAAATGAATTAACTTGTAAAAGCAGAATATATGTATATTATATCATATCTAATAAAGCCACAAACCAATCAAATAGAATAATTATATTATTCTATTTGATTGGATTGTGGCTATTATATATTATTTTTTCTAATAAATAATATATTGAAATTTTTTACATTATTAATTATAAAAATTATGTTGCTGTTACATTTATTTAAGTTCTTAATTTAGAATATAACAAAGGAAACAGTGATTCTGCAATTTAAATATAATGAATAATGTTTTTCAAAATTTGCTATTCAATCTTTAATCTTCTAAATTCAAAAGTTTATGCCATATATACATACTTAGTCTATTAGAAAAATCAGAAATATTTGGGAAAAGGTTTTATATGGACTTTAACTTCTCTGCTGCTAATAACAGCATAGGTTTTCAAAAATAATCAAATTAATTAATTAAGTAAATCACAAAATTTACACATTTTGAAAAAAATTATTATATTATAAATATTTACTCAACTGCATTTTTAGTAAATAAATAGATAACAATATAATTATAATATAATTTACTAAATATTTCAATGCATCTGACAGACAAAATAATGAAATGACTACTCATTGAGTTGATTTAATGGCAAACAATTACTTACTTATCAGTTTAATCAAGTAAAGAAAATTTGTTTATTGATAATATTAAAATAAAATATCAGAAATATATCAGTAGTAATTTTAAAACAATTAACAATTTAAGTGAAAAATTTTGTGAAAAAATATAGTTTTGCTTCTATAATAATTTAATGTCATTAACTTAATATTAAACAAAATGAAGTTCAAATCAAGTTCATGATTCCTTTAACACTGTTAAAGTTTCATGATCCTAGTTTTCATAATTTTGGAATATGTCACATATAAAAAACAGATAACTGTAAAATATACATAAGATACATTAAAGTGTGAAAAATTATTGATGATAGCTATTTATTTATTTATTTAACACTTTATTCTTCAAAGACTTAAAGTGCTTCACAAATGAGTCTCCAACAAAATGTCATAAAGTAATAAAACAGCAATTACAGTATATAAAAAATAAACTTAACTGAGTAAATATATAAAAAACTTTATAAAATATGCTTTCCTGTGTATGTCATCTTCAGTATTGTATATAAATACAAAAGACAGAGAGTTAAAAAACAATGAATATATAAAATATCTTGAATATGTTGGTCATAAAATAATTTAAAAACTAAAAAGTTTTTTATTTAAAAAATAAAACATTTCCAATTAATTATTGATTTTTATGTTTTTTATATTAACTTTTTATTCATAAAATGATTATATTATTAAGTGTAAAAATAATGCATTTATTATTTTAGTCTCAACATTTTACTCTCTACCTTTCAGGGCTTCAAGTACCTCTGCACAACCCTGGAATATTAAATTTAAAAATATTTTCATAAAATAAACTCTCAAATTAATGCTTGTAGACGAAAAACTGCTTATACTCTTATAAACTTTTAATAAAAGAACATAAATAGCACTGAATTGCAGCTGAGATAAATATTTTTATTTGTTAAAACGCAAACGTTTTCGGCTTAGTAGCCATCTTCAGGCATTCTTTTAATTCGAAATTAAAAAAAATTATCAAATTAATGCATATAAAATCTACTTAATTATATTCAGGAATAAAATTAAGCAGATTTTACATGCATTAATTTAGGAGTTGAATATTATTGTAATTCTATATACTATATAAGACATAGACAACAAAAGTTATGCAGAAATAGTTTGATAAAATGGATAAAATAAATGAGAAATTAAATGATTCAACCGCTGAATAAGCCAAGATTCTGTTTTTCACGGAATCCGGAGATTTTTTTTGCATATTTTTAGTCATTAGTAGTAGTAAATCGGTATATATATTAATCGCGAAAACGGAACCGATAAATAGCTACTATATATGAAAAAGTACTTATCACAACGAAATATCGATACCTGTGCGCGACGCCATCTTGAAAGGGAAAATATCTTGCGCGACACTTCCAAGATGTAAAATTACACGAACTCGTGTTATAGAAGAGCGATTTCGTTAAATGAATTCGTGTTATAGGAGAGCACGTTATATGGATGTTTACTGTAATATATCTTGAAGGTGTCGCGCAAGAATTATATTCAAACTCCTTGACAAGTATACTTTCAAGATGATGTAATTATACATCTTAATGCAAATATATATTATAAATTAATGTATATGTAATATATAAATCCATAAATTGCATAAGTAACATGGATTTCAGCATAAAATCATAACCCACATAACCGTAAGAACAATTCCCGGCGTATTTTTGGCTTTCAAAACAAGATGTAAAACCATAGCACAGGGGTTCCCAACAGGGTCGATGAAATTTTTAAGGGGGTCTATTGGGGGTCGATAGCCGAATTGCACCGGCGATTGATCAGCATAATCAAGATCCCCTTGATTACAAAAAAAATTATTAATAAAATTGATAATTAATTGTTATTGATATAAAGCTATATCATGTAGTAAGGAAGAAATCATATAAGATAAATATAAGGGAAAAATACACTAAAATTATTTAATATATTTAAAAACCAATAATATTTTTTTAAATATATTAATTTTTAATTTGCGATTGTCCGTTATTGAAAAGGATTGCATTTCCTCAGAAGATATATTGTTATATACGAACCACTTGCAAAATTTAAAAGATTTTAATATTCGCTTCCAAGACATTGAAAATTTGAATGTGCCAGCATGGATCATAGAACCGCTACACTGTGATATATCTGATTTTGATATCATGATACAAGAAGAGTTGATTGCATTGAAGGAGGATGTTCAAACACAAATTTTATTTGAAACACATGGGTATGCTAAGTTTTGGAATTTAAAAATCATCCGAGAGAAATATCCCCAAATAAAAGTTGTCGCCGAACCAGCATTATTGACTTTTCCCTCTTCTTATCTAGTGGAAGCAGGCTTTAGTCAAGTCAATAATTTACTACGGAAAACAAGAAACTGGTTGAATATTTTAGAACAAAATGATTTAAGAATTAAGTTAAGCAATTTTATGCAAAATATTAAAATAATTGCATCAATAGATCAAGCGCAGGCATCACATTAATTAATATCGAACTTTTGTGCAATTAGAACCTATGATTTTGTTTTTGAAAATTTGTTTATATTTGTAAAATTAAAAATGATAATAATATAAAAAATAATAAAACATAAATCTAATAAACCATTTTTTTCAAAACTTTTGTTCATATTCTTAGTCTAATTGTTATCTTTAAGTTTTTTATGTGCATTTATTTTTATTATGATTATGTTGTATGCTGTATTATATTATAGAAAAAATGTAAGGGGGTCGATGAAGAAAACCATTCTTTAAAAGGGGTCGATGCAAGAAAAAGGTTGGGAATCCCTGGTCCTCATATTTTATTGGCTGAATGTTTTGTCAGGAATTCGGAGCAGACTTCCGTCATGTAATAATTGCAATCGATGACTACTGTTTCTCCCATGTTTAATTGCTTGTCACACCGTCGGATTGAAGTGAGTTCCTCAAGGCGGATTCCCACTTGGAGTGAAGTCTGCAGCAAACGCAGAAAAGAGCTCGTTTCCATAGCAACGGAACTTGACCTTGCGGCCGTTTGTTAGAAACGTAGACGTTGCTAGCTTCTAACTTCTGCGCTTCTATACAGCGACTAGTTGCAGATACTAGCCAATCAGAGAAGTGCTTAGTATTAAACGAATTATACAATGGCGGTGATTGGTGGTTGACGTATTCCTATTCTTACCGACTATTGGCTGATGTCGTCAATTATTTACCGCAAACGCTTAATTGAATCATTGAATGGGAACGAATACCGGGCATATCAGCGTTTGTGACTCATCAGCCCGCGGTGGCGCAGCTCAAGTGGGAATCCGCCTTCACTCAAACAGTACTTGAACGCAGTGCCGTGAGAAAGGATATTCTTGATCCATTAAACCAATTTGCTATGCGAAGATCTTCTTTTTGCAACTGCCGACATTTCATCTCCGGATGGTTTCTTTTTTAACATACAATAGCATATTATGGCCATTTTCACAAATTCTTTCAGAGAGTAAAATACATCTTTTGGAAAAAAGCTATAGCGTCTTTTTCCGTCAATGGCAGATTGAAAATAGTAAACACAGTAAATATTTAATAACGAAAAACTGTTATATTTTAAAAGAAACGTAAACCACTTGCACATGGTCAGATCAGTAATCGTTTATTTTCTCGCTAAAGCGGAAATGCGCCAATTCCCTTTTCTCGCCAAGGCATGGATGCCTTGGCGAGAAAAGGGAATTGGCGCATTTCCGCTTTAGCGAGAAAATAAACGATTACTAATCTGACCATGTGCAAGTGGTTTACGTTTCTTTTAAAATATAACAGTTTTTCGTTATTAAATATTTACTGTGTTTACTATTTTCAATCTGCCATTGACGGAAAAAGACGCTATAGCTTTTTCCAAAAGATGTATTTTACTCTCTGAAAGAATTTGTGAAAATGGCCATAATATGCTATTGTATGTTAAAAAAGAAACCATCCGGAGATGCAATGTCGGCAGTTGCAAAAAGAAGAAAGGTCTTCGCATAGCAAATTAGTTTAATGGATCAAGAATATCCTTTCTCACGGCACTGCGTTCAAGTACTGTTTGAGTGAAGGCGGATTCCCACTTGAGCTGCGCCACCGCGGGCTGATGAGTCACAAACGCTGATATGCCCGGTATTCGTTCCCATTCAATGATTCAATTAAGCGTTTGCGGTAAACAATTGACGACATCAGCCAATAGTCGGTAAGAATAGGAATACGTCAACCACCAATCACCGCCATTGTATAATTCGTTTAATACTAAGCACTTCTCTGATTGGCTAGTATCTGCAACTAGTCGCTGTATAGAAGCGCAGAAGTTGGAAGCTAGCAACGTCTACGTTTCTAACAAACGGCCGCAAGGTCAAGTTCCGTTGCTATGGAAACGAGCTCCTTTCTGCGTTTGCTGCAGACTTCACTCCAAGTGGGAATCCGCCTTGAGGAACTCACTTCAATCCGACGGTGTGACAAGCAATTAAACATGGGAGAAACAGTAGTCATCGATTGCAATTATTACATGACGGAAGTCTGCTCCGAATTCCTGACAAAACATTCAGCCAATAAAATATGAGGATCGGATAAAATAGTAGAGATTGGTTGCAAAGTCGCGGTTTAGAACGAATGCAATTCTATTAATTATAACTACCTAACGGCTAGCGTAGTTGCAATAGCTTATATAGGCCCTAATCATTTGAAGAACTGTAAAATATTTACATACTGAAGAAAAAATAATGAATATATTAGATTATATAATATATATTTAAATTCCTTCTATTCCTTAGAAATTACTTTATTAATTTATATACTGTATAAAATAATATATAAGCGCTTAACACAATTAATTATAAACATTAATTAGAAACTAATAAACATGTGTATTATGAAATCTGTATTAGAATAAAGACAATTTTGTTAATCTTCATTATAAATGAAGATTAGCAAACATTTATAAATAAAAATTATTTTAACTAGTTAAACATAAATTTTGTTAAACGGAGATTCGGAAATTGATAGTTCAATATTTTATCATTTAATTTCTTTCATTTTCAAACTTTGTTAAAGATGGTTAGATAACAATAATAACATTAAAAAATTAAACAAAAATTATCGGTAATTACAGAAAACTTTCACACAATTATTTTAATTTCTAATCCATTTTTCTTCATCTTTTCATATATATAAATAAGTTTAAAAACTGAACAAATAAAATTGTATTGATGGTTTCTTTAAGTGTTAGTAAAATTTAATACGTAAATCGAAATATAATTTTTAAACGATAAAGTAATGGATTAGAAACCTTTTTTTGTATTTATTTGATTCATTTTATATTCAATTTTCAGCATAATAGAATATGGTAGCTATAGTTGCCATAGCTTATATAATCATTTGAAGAACTGTAAAATATTTACATACTGAAGAAAAAATAATGAATATATTAGATTACTCTTGTTTTAATAAATATTTTATTATTTTTAATCATTCGGTAAAATTCTTTATAAGAAATATTTATATAACATAATAATGTAACTGAAGGTTGTTACAGTTAAAAGATGTATCAGACTATTAAAACTGCTCTTTTCATATTTTCATTACTCCAAAATAACAAATAGGAAGTTATGAAGTTTCTCAATTTTGAAGTTTGTTTCAAAATTCATATTAAAAATCTTGTTAATCTTGATGAAGTGATCCATATTCGATTTTATATCTTTTGCAAATTTAAAATAACCAAATTGAAATTATTATTACAGATGTGCCACGATGCATCATCGAATATGATGATTTTCAACAGCTTAATCCTCTATTGAATCGTCGTAATTTACGATGAATTTTATTCAAATAGGATAATATTTACTCTAAATAATGTGCGGACAGACATATATTCTAATTCTAATATTTCATTTCCAAATGGAAAGGATCAAAACAATTGATAGCAATAGAATGATAATATAGAACTTTAAAATTGTTTTTTTTTTTGACTCTTCCATTCAAAATGAAGATATATAAATTAGATTAATTTATTTATCTTCATTTTTGTTGTCTGTCAGCATATATCTCATGTAAATATTGTGTGTTTTGAATGAAAATTCATCTAATATATGAATTTGTTCGTAATTTATCATTGTGTTATTGGAACCCATAAGGGAATTAAGTCTGTTTAAAATGATCAATTTAGAATTAATATTACTGACATAATAAATTACCTTTCGTGGGTGTTAAATTTTATATATAATGCGATCAAATTTATGATTCGAATTATTATTAATTATTAATTATAATTTCGATATTATAATTTTATAATGTTGAATTATCAAAACGATTAAAATGAATGATGGAAATAATCGCATGATCCACGCGAATTTTTTTCTTTCGTATAAAAAAATTTATCTGTGAAATGCAAAATCTCGATAAATTTTAAATAAATACTTGTTTTTATTAAGTTCATTTCAAATAAATAAAAATTTAACATTTTTCATTATAATCGGCTAAAAATTAAAGCATTATTATGCTGCCTCTATAAGTTATGTTATCGAAATTTCTAAGATGCACAAAATAAAAAGTTCAGAGATCTAAAAATAATTCATAAAAAAAAACTTACGAAAATAATATTATTTTTCATAATTCAGCGTTGCCTCTCTCATTTTTCATAATGGAAATATGAGAAATCAAAAGAAAAAAAGAAGATACAAAATAGGAAAATATATAAAAATTGTTGGAAGAATAGACAAAATTATGATGAATTGTCATTGAAAATAATATAGAAATGATATTCTAAGTAATTAGTTAATTTATGCTCGTATTAGATTAACCATTTCAAAGTGGTATGGAATCTTATTATTATGTTGCCTCTATAAGTTGTTATCGAAATTTCTAAGATGCACAAAATAAAAAGTTCAGAGATCTAAAAATAATTCATATTTAAGATATATTTACATTTTATAATAGTATTAATACTTTAGTAATTTGTTTAAATGCCTCTGCAGTATTGAAAAGATTAGAAGAATACGTATTGATCTGAAAAATAGATACCAACTTTATATTTGCTGTAAAATTATTTATTTCTTCTTTGCTTTACCAATTAAAAGAATTTTTTTTTTATTTAATATCTTCTATTTTTGAAATATCGCCATAAAAATATTACATGTTACGAAATTTGTTGATGGTTATTGAACGACTTAATACTGAGCGAAATTCATAAAAAAAATAATTGGAAATAAAATTTGATTTAATATCTTCTATTTTTGAAATATCGCCATAAAAATATTACACGTTACGAAATTTGTTGAAGGTTATTGAACGACTTAATACTGAGCGAAATTCATAAAAAAAATAATTGGAAATAAAATTTAAAACTGTTTACAAATCCTGTTTTGAATTTTACAAAAAATAAAATAAAATAAATTAGAGTTAATGCTACAGAAAAGAAAGGATATATCTTGGTCTATATGTTAGAGTAATAGTTACAGTAAACCCATTCTGAAAATTGTTACTAGAATTGTTACTATTTTAAAACTAACACTTTATCGGATTTCAAATAATATACTACGAAAATTATTCCAAAATCCAAAAAATGTATAAATTTGGAGTTTCCTAAAATTTGATAAATGCTTATAAATAAAACATTAGGATATACGTTTGGAAAGAAACATATTGGAACACTTATAAAATTAAAGAAAATTGATAAATTTGAAGAGAACAGGCTTGGCAATTTTCATCTAAGAGTTGACAGATAAGTTTAAAAGTCAGAAAAATAGTTTAGATTTGAGAATTATTTAAAATATTTATGAATTTTTAAAATGTCAAGCATTGACTAATTCGGAATCTTTCTGATAACGCAAAATCATTAACTGCGATTCTATTCAATAGAAGTACTGCACTGTAATCCTGTTTTCTCATATTTTCAGTAGTAAAAGCTTTGAAGAACACATGAATTAAATATATTTAAATTATATTCAAGTTTCATTTTTAAATGAAACTTGAATATAATTTAAATATATAAATACTGCACTGTAATTCTGTTTTCTCATATTTTCAGTAGTAAAAGCTTTGAAGAACACATGAATTAAATATATTTAAAGCTTTTACTACTGAAAATATGAGAAAACAAGATTAAGTGCAGTACTTCTATTGAATAGAATCGCAGTTAATGATTTTGCGTTATCAGAAAGATTCGAATCCAACCATTTATATCATAAAACAACAAACTTCGTGATAAATTTATATATTATAATAATATGATAAATATTCCGCAACTCGATATAATCCAATCGAATATCGTTTATCGTGAATTATTGGGGATTATTTCAGGAATATTTCACAACTAAATTAATTTAATACAAGGCAAGGAAGAGATTAATATAAAAATTGTGCAATAAATTGTTTATTTGTCGTCTTACGTTCTGTAAGACGATAAGTTCATCATAATTTATTACACACAAAAAAATAACAACGAAAAACTAAAATAATAATTTATTATAACAGAATGTTTTATAAAATTTACGCTTAAAATTTCAGATTTACCTTATTCCAATTTAATAAAAATTAGGTACTTCCCTTTTATAAAAGCACAACTCAAAAGCCAAATAGTAAGAAAATTAAAAGCGGAAATAAGAAAATCAAAAGCCAAATAGTAAGAAAATTAAAAGCGGAAATGCGCCAATTCCCTTTTCTCGCCAAGGCATCCATGCCTTGGCGAGAAAAGGGAATTGGCGCATTTCCGCTTTAGCGAGAAAATAAACGATTACTAATCTGACCATGTGCAAGTGGTTTACGTTTCTTTTAAAATATAACAGTTTTTCGTTATTAAATATTTACTGTGTTTACTATTTTCAATCTGCCATTGACGGAAAAAGACGCTATAGCTTTTTCCAAAAGATGTATTTTACTCTCTGAAAGAATTTGTGAAAATGGCCATAATATGCTATTGTATGTTAAAAAAGAAACCATCCGGAGATGCAATGTCGGCAGTTGCAAAAAGAAGAAAGGTCTTCGCATAGCAAATTAGTTTAATGGATCAAGAATATCCTTTCTCACGGCACTGCGTTCAAGTACTGTTTGAGTGAAGGCGGATTCCCACTTGAGCTGCGCCACCGCGGGCTGATGAGTCACAAACGCTGATATGCCCGGTATTCGTTCCCATTCAATGATTCAATTAAGCGTTTGCGGTAAACAATTGACGACATCAGC
>AYEL01071633.1:0-14265 GCA_000484575.1 Olivierus martensii
TTATTATTCTTGTACATCAACATATGTGGTTATAATATATATATATGTATATATAATATGTTAATAACAATTTACTTTATAAATTTAAAATAAAATAACAAACTTTTGATTTATAAAGTGCATATTCTCTTTTTCTCTTTACCTCTCTGACAATAGCCATAAAATCGTTGATTTTATTAAAACAAAACCTTATATGAAAGTTATCATCATTATAAACAATAAATCTGTATCTTTCTCGGAAATATCCGTTCTGTATTAAAGTAAATGTAATCCAAATAATCTAAATTGAGATCATTTTCAACTTCGAATTCGGAACTACTGTAGTCCGCCATACTGTTTTGCTAGATAATCTGTAGAATAAATTAAGTTAGTCGGTAGTTTATCCTAGAGATTTGATATCGTGCAACGCAACAAGCTAAATCTGCAGATTAAAGCCTGTTTTAATCTGCAGAATAAGACTCGTGCAACCGGCCCTAAGAAATTATTATGCCATAATAAATATATATTTTTTATATATAAGAACTTTATTTATACAAAATATGATATTTTGTTTTGTAATATTAAATTGTAATTAGAAAGTATTTATAAAATTACTGTTATGAAAATGAGGGAAGGGTAAACAAAGTTTGGAAACCACTAACTTATGGAATGTGTTTTATCTGGAGCGATTATTTTTGAACCCAAGTTGGCCACTTGATTGGACTACCCGTGACATTCTTCAATCTTCCGATAGGGTCAACCGGAAGATCGAAGAATGTCACGGGTAGGCCCGGACCTTCCTATAAACTGGATGTGTGGGATCCGGATTTCAACCTAGTTCTCCAAGGTGGTAAAGCGAATACCACGCGGTCATCCGGCCGATGCTGAGAGATAAGGCCTAACAGTACCAATCTGAGTATAGTTGGCTTCGAGCTGATGGGAAATTAATTTATTCTTCTTCAAACTGTTGTGGAAAGCTTGTGCTTGCTGGCCACGGTAAGGACAACCGGGAAGGTTAAAGGATGGAGTTCAACGGTCGGGTCCGAACTCCCTCTTTGATAAACTGCAGATGTGGAACCCCAATTTGATTCCGGATCCCCAAGATGATAAGGGAATGTATTACCACACGGTATCTGGCCGACCAAGATGCCCGAACTCGGTCGATATAGTTTTCACAAAAGTTTACAGCTGACGTCTTCTGGATCACATATAGGTTGCATCAGATATGAAACGGAGATCCCTTGCCCTTCTCGATCATTAACGATCCTTTTTGACAACCGTAGAGGAAGGTATGTGCATCGGGAACTCTTTTCCTGAACTAAGTGAAAAATTTGAGGATCTGAGTTCAGTTTGAGTTGCTGGTATATAACAAAGAATTGTGCGCATTGCAGAGCTCAATTGGCTGTCAGTTGCTCTTGCCATGGCAGAGTCGATGTTCAGCGGTTCCTCCTGTTGCGGGAGATTTGCTGTTTTGTTTGCAATGCTGTGGGTTGTAACTTGTTTGATCCTTCAGTACTAGACTTTTGCGGTGATTATACTGCCCATCTGAAATTTTTCTGTTGGCTAAGCCAGCTTGATCTCCTTTATTGTATGGACCCAAGTGTTCGGCACGTCAGCACCAAGAAGTTAGCAATGATTAAAGCCGAGTCGGCAGGATTAGCAGACTCGGCTTCAGTTTTCCATTCTGAAGAACCCGAGTTTGATTCTCGAGTCCCATCCTTTGGAAATATTTAGCATGAAGTCTGGGTCCGGCCCCGTTCTCCGTCATCCATAATCCGGCTGACTCCTCTCAGGAGTTGGCAGCATGTGGAAGGGCTTATTTAAAATTATTTAAAAAATAAACTTATTAGATATATTTTTATTATTAACTTTATTTTTTTAAATACTTAAATAATAATAAAACACTATTTTAAATTAAAAACTTTGCCTTGATGAATTTAAATTAACGGTTCACAATTTACGCTATATTTGCTAGACATCTTTCGCCATAAGTTGTTTGCGATTTCTATTTAAACAACTTTTTATTAGCTTATTCCTTAATTTTCGATATCTGTTTTCAAAATTATTATTAGTGTGCAAAAATAAAACCTTTTTTCTAATAAGATAATTCATATAAAAATACTTCATATATGGAAAGATACTCCTGAAATCAATTGAAGTTCAGGCAATTGTTCCATCCCCAAACTGGAAAACAGGGGAGCAGCCCTAGTACAAAATATGGAAAGTATAAATAAATAATTTAGAATCACTCTGTATAAATAATACAGAGTGATTCTAAATTATTATCGAAGTTAATTTTCAAACTGGAAACAACAAAATAAAACTGCTTACAGAATATTTCCCATTTATGCGATTACAATGCGTTACAGATACGGCAACGTATCGCTACCGCGTAAATGGGAAAGAACCTTAACTCAAAAAGTTTTTTATTTATAGAATCAACACTGCAGAATGATAAATAACTTCAACATGCACGCCTTTCATGACAGGTAAGATTTCCAAATGGAAATTAATTTTCCCCAAGTATTCTCCGGCATTTGCAGTGTAACTATTTCTATCGCAACAATATTCTGCTCTTCAGTTCATCGAGGGAGGTCATAGGGGTCTTGTAAATAATATCATTCATGTATCCCTACAGAAAGAAATTAAGCAGCGTAATATCAGGTGAACGCGGAAGCCACTGAATCGATCCACTACGCCTATCCTAGTGCCCAGGAAAACTTGTCAAGAAAAAGCATAGAATTGCCAAATAAAACTTTTTGAGTTGCACTTTCATATTCTGTAAGCAGTTTTATTTTGTTGTTTCCCGGTTTGAAAATTATAGATCATGAAATCCCGTCAATAATTTAGAATCATCCTTATATTAATAGATAAAGTATTTATAATACGCATATTATTTAAATAATTAATTAAATAAAAATTTAAAATGATTTTATATTTATTCTTTCTTTGAAGTTATGATGGAGATATTCGATTTGAATGAATATTTATTTCAACATTCGACAAAAATATGCATACCGTACATCCTAGCACAAACATATATACAGTACTACTGAATTAATTTCTATGCATAAAAAACTTAATTTCGAGTTAATAATTGTTTAGACTTTAAAAATATTTATATATTTTAATTTCTCTGATAATCTAAATCAAATACAGATTTACATTAATTTTAAAACAAAAATAGGTAAAAATAAAATTTTTCTAGATTTATCTGTTTAATTACATGCGAAAAAGAATTTAAATTAGGCAATTAAAAAAATTATATAGGACTGGCATAGTAGATTAAATTTCAACGATCTTTAAAAGTGACGTAAATTAAACTTGCGTATTTTCTAAACTTATTTATTTTGATAACAACAAAGAGAGCGAAAACAAAAATTTTGTTTCTTTTTTCATAATTTAAATATTACAAAATGTCATTATTATATAACTAATTTTTTCCAGCTCTGTGGTCAAGTAGCACATTCTTTTGTGATTATAACATTAAACTGATGTCAATTAGAAATTCAGTTTATGATTATATATACTCTTTACGGCTTTAAATAAAATTTTAACATTAAAACTTATAATCATGTTAATTCAACAATCACAAGGCAGTGCAAATAAACTTCGAAGCAATTTATTTTCTAGTGAAAGTTTATTTGTCTATTACAAACTTCACTCTCTCTTATTGACTATTACAGTATTTACACATTCCATGAACTTTTTCAAAATTCATCTAGCTTCATTTCAAACAGACTAATAAGCAAAATTAACTATTGCGTTATTGGATTTTATAAAAAATTCCTCTTGGATCGTGACCTTAATAGGATTAATTTGGCCAGATTTCCAATTCGGCAGATCAAATACAGTGATCAAAATATTGTTGCGTTTCTAGTATTTAGACATTAGAATATGATATTAAAATCAGAATATATCTATAATTATGCAATTTTATTTAATTACAAACATGTAATTTTATAAATAAATAAATCTTTCAATATACATTACTAATTATTTTTCAAGTTAGAAGAGATTGATTTTTATGAAAACACAACCAGGTTATATTAAAGAAATCACTAGTATTCATCGCAATATACTGTTATAACATTTTAACTTATAAGTTAGCAAAGAACAAAATGCACCACGAAAATCAATTATTATATATTACGTTAATTTAAGTCAGAAAAATTAATAGCAAGTAAATATAGTAAATCAACGAAAATATTTTGATGGCAATAATAATTTTCGAAATAATAAACTAAACTATAAGATTTTATACTGCATTATATATTAACTGTTATTAGGCTAATTTAAATATTTTGCAATTGCAATATTAAAAGTTCTCTGAAGTGAAATTAGTCGCATAATTTTTGTTTTTAAATTATATATTGAAAATTAGATATAATAATTATAAAAACTATATAATAACTAGATATAAAATAGAATTTTAAAATAATAATATAATTGTATAACTTACATATATCTTTTTGGCTGCCTGTTATATATCAGGCATCATCTAACGTATAACTTCCATTCTCCATATCCAATATTGAAAGAGCTCGTTTTCACCATTTTGAATTTGCACACGCCACGCCATCTACAATCATTCATTATCAAATTTCGATTTCTATATGATAAATACAATACTTTTATAAAAAAATAAAATAAAATTTAAGATGTGTTTTTATAAAACTAAATTCAAAACTCCTATTTATATTTTGAATTGAATATTTAATCATTTTTAAAATCCTAATTATATCCTTTACTTGATATGAAATGTGATTAATGTTATCATAGTTGAAATCTTAGAAAGTTTCCTCTTGGAAATTTTTACGAAAAAACAAAAACTATCTGTTTTACAAATATCTATATAATGATATTCGTATTAATTCAGATAAGTACAACAGTGGGAGTATAAACTAATGCTAATATACAGTATTTAAAAAATTGAATAATAATTCTGTTGATGGCAATCTTGACAAGTCATTAAAAGGCGGAGCCATTTCAGGCCTTTTCATAGGCTACTACAAGGGTTACTCATCACTGTCGAAAAGTCCTTTTTTCTTATTTGTGTTACACCGTCTTCCAGCCAGAGGATATTAAACGGCAGAACATTCTAGTTCATACTATGGTTGGCCGAATTGGCCGTGTCGAAATGTTTCGGCTTTCCATTCTATAAGAACTTTTTAGGTTAGTTTGTTAAGACGCCATATCCTCGCGGGATATTCTTTATCTGGCGGAGGCCACTTGTACAGCCCATCACAGGCTGGCCAACACCCATGATGGGGTCAACTAGATGGTTGAAGGATTAAGTTCAACAGGCCGGGCCCGGACCCGTCCTGAAAAACTGGAAGCGTGGGACCCGGATCTCCAGGCTGGTAAGCCACAGTTTTACCACGCGGCCATCCGGCCGACTCATTTTATAAGAACCAAGTTTGATTCCAACGGTCCCATCCCTTGAAAATATCATTCATCAGTTCCGGGCCTTGATCTATCGATCATCGTCCTCTATAATCCAGCTGACTTCTCCTCAGGAGTTGGCAGCCTGTGGCAGGATTGTTACATTCCAATTACCGTAATAATCATCACTGATTGGAAAGTGGTATCATCTGATGACATAAGTGCATGAAAGATCCCCTGTGCTTCGGCCCTCCTATCTGGCTCTATGCCGCTTTCATTCGGTGAATATAAACGACAGGCACTTCCATGCCCCTCACGGGCCCACATCCCTGGTGAGGACAGTGGTCATGGAATATGGGATTCAAGGAGTTGGGCCTGGATTACTGATCGTAAACCCCATACTCCATCCCTCTCGAGGACGCCCGCCTTGACGTGGCGAGAGGGCTTACCGGCTGTCACTATGCCTGTACCTGTTCAGCTGGGCTGGTACGTCCATTGTGACAGAGAGAAACTAAGAGGTTGCCAATTGCTTGGCGAAATTCAAGCGAAAACGACCCCATACCACGGGTGAGCGTGTGCAGACGTTGATGTGTCCGCGGCTCGTCGAAAGGTTTGGAAGGCCTCGAGTAGACATTCATGGGAAGTCCTAGCCGGATAATTCGCCTTCGGATCTCGTTTGACTTTCTATAGTGAGATCCAGCAGCAAAACTGGTCGGCCTGAGATAGTCCCTTTCCCCGGCCTCCAGTAGTAGCTGCCCCTAGTGAAGAAATTCCTATAGGGTCGGTAGAGCATGGCTGCACCCACCCTAGCTGATGGATCCTCTGTAGTTCGCCACTCAACCGTCCGAGTCCCTGTGGATCCGGGATTAATAATTGGTCCGACGTATGCCCTGCGTGAGGTACGAGTCCTCTATAAGGGCGATCCGACGTATGCCCTGCGTGAGGTACGAGTCCTCTATAAGGGTCCCAATCTCCAAGAGTTGTACCGGTCCGAAGGGATGGATGGTGGAAGGATAGAAGCCGTTATGGTGCCCACCCGAGAGTTGGCTTTACTCGGGCTGATTGGGTTCATCCAGAGGCCGGGGAAGCTTGCTTCCTAGGGAATCGTAAAACTTCGGGGAATTGATCCGAGCGATATTCGATCATGGCAAGGCGCCAGGAGCCCGGCCATTGCACGGCATCGGTCGATATCGTCTCCATGGTGGCCCACCAGTCTGGCGCGGACAGTGGGCTACATCGGTGATCGAACCGGGGGAGATTCTCGCCCCTTTTCAAGTTGGGTTGGATCGCCGTCATGCGTTCCGCCCATCCGATGCGATTATTAGCTTTTCAAGTTGGGTCAGCTGGTCGTCATGCCTTCTGATCCATCCGATGCGATTAATAGTAAGGGTTCTGCTCTTGTGGAGCGTTCAGGATTACTATACTCTCTGTCCCTCCGGCGGGCTGTCGCGATTTTCGCGGCAGTTGTGCCCGAGCTTTGGTGTCCTAAGGATTTCCCACTTCATGGGAGTTGTGAAATCCATTTGAGATTTCGATCCCTTCGGAGACTGTCCGGTCGCTCAGTAATGAGCACCAATCTTGTAGCAAATACACGCCTCTTGTGTCTCCGCTCCCTCTGTGGATGGAGGCAATTCTCGGCCCTTTAAAGGTCGCTTCGGCGACACAGTGCACGAGATACGAATGCGGCCTTCTTACCCCTAGGCCTGGCAAACCTGAGCGAGTCCGCCGTATTCGTATTTCGTTCGCTTGTGGATCAGAGAGGTGGTCAGGCGAGTCCGCACCCCTAGTTGCAGGCTATGATTAAGCCGAGATTATTCTCGCAGACGTAAGTACCCTGTAGTACTGTCATAGGTGGAGCAGGGGAAAAGCTTTGGCTAAAGTCTCAGAATACGACATGAGCTTGACTCCCCAACTTCAGAGTTTGAAAATTGGTAAAAATGCAAAACTCGTGTATAAGCCTATTCAGTCTTTAGCACTTAAAATTCGATAAAAATCCAATGTCCAATGCAAATATTGATGATGAAACTGACTTCGAAAAATTTTTAGATCAAGCAGACCATTTCCCAGCGTCCAAAAAAGAAAACTCAAGTCTGATACTGAAAAAAGTAAACCTACAAATATATCACACAAGAAAACTCGAGTCTGATACTGAAAAAAGTAAATCTACAAATATATCCCAAATACCAGAAAACTCTAATATGTTACTGAAAAAAGTAAACCTACAAATATATTGTAAATAGCAAATTTCAAGGTGGAATTTAACAAAGCTCTAATAGAAGTTGAACATTTTGACAGAAAATCTAAATCACATGTTAGACAAACTATCTCTAAATATCCTGAAATTGTAAAAGATGCTGTGCTTCTTGTTACTGCTCTGCCTCCAATTACAGATCAGCGTAGAGACGCTATTTTCCTCACTCCGTTTGATCAGAGCTGATCAGAGAACTGCAATGACAGATGAACTTACTGAGGCTATTTTATTTATTAAAAATAATGCTTAAATTTAATTTTGATATTTGTCTATTTGGTATGTAATCAAAATTTAAAACTCTAAAAGGAAGCTTTTACTTTTTAATCCAGTATTAATTTTATTTTAATAGGCATATATACTAGTTAGAACTTGGAATCGTTACTTAGAAATTATATTAAAGTAATTTTTGCATGACTAAATGCTTCCAAGGAGAAAGATTTTTTTATTATTCAAATTTCAACAGCAATAAAACAAATCATGTAAATTTTAAGACACGCATCTCTTTTTTCAGTGTATTAAAGTTGCTAATTGTTCTCTCAGTTGCACTGCCGAAATTTTGGATAATCTCTCTTAAAAATTGTAAGAAAGTATGGGCCTACCTAGTATCTATAGCCAAAGTGCCATCAAATCAATATAAAGTAGCCAGAAGATTCATTTGCAATAATAAAATATATTTACAATATTAATTTTAACTATGCAAGTGTTGGAGTCGGACCCTACAAATTTTAGGGAGTTGGATTTTTTTAAAAGGTGGAGTCGGACCTTACAAATTTTTAGGGAGTCGGAGTCGGATCATTTGTTATCAAACTCTGCAACCCTGCTTATCAGTAAATCACTCATTTTATATATGCACTGACTCAAATATATAATATTGTCTATGAACAGGGTATATTAATTAAAATATATTGCACAATAGTCATTCATAGATATCAAAACAGAAATCAGAGGCCTCAAGATCAAATTACAATTGTATCCTTTTTGAAAAAGTTACATGAAGAGTTTAGGCCCAACTCATTGATCCTTCTACAGACCAGCAACTTCCATGAGTGCAGGTGAACTGTAGGACTGTGAAAAATGACATGAAAAACTAATCACAAATATAACATCTGTGAATTCTAAACTGTATTTTATTAGAAAATAATTTCCCCATATGGTACATAATTTAATAACCTGCTCAAACTCTACAATAAATTTATTTAGATATAAGCACAAATGCAGTTGAGACAATGGTGCATAGATTAACTTTATTCACTAGCAAACATTTTTGGTACTTTGTACCCTCTTCAGGCTCAGAAATCCAACAGAATTCTTGAACATTAACAGCTTATTTGAAACATCAACTGGAAACTTCAAATAAGCTGTTAACGTTCGAGAATTCTGTTGGATTTCTGAGCCTGAAGAGGGTACAAAGTTCCAAAAACTTTGCTAATGATTAAAGTTATTCTATGCACCATTGTCTCAACTGCATTTGTGAAATTCCTGTAATAAAAGGTTTTTACTTTACTGCTAATAGTGCTATATTTCTCAATTTTAGTTTATTAAGTTTAAGCAGTACATTATCAAAGTTATAACTATGGTAACCATATTTTTTGAAGAAAATAAAGGACAAGTCAGAAATTGTTTCATAATAAGAAAAAGCAGATTGCATTATTTGTTTCATTAAAACTAACATTTATTATAAAATATAATAAACAACCAATAATAAATAACATAATGAACAACACTGTTTTAAACAATCATATTATATTTTAAAAAAATTTAATTTTGATATATTTCATGAGAATGAACTTTCATAAATCAGGTTTGTTTTTTAATTTATAAAATTCTATACACATTATGTTGAAATTGCATTTGGTAAAAATATATGCTGACAATGTCTCAACTTTTAATTGGGTTTTCTCAATAACAATCAAACTGACCTGCCCTTAGAAAGACGTTGCATCGAAATCATTGGTAATCTTGAAGTTTGCAATGCAACCTACCTAACTCTGACAGATATGTTCAATTTTTGTCTGAAATTAATTATGAAAAAATAAGACACAGATCATCAGTTAAAAACTATTTATGCTGCTCTGATAGCACTAGATGTATAGTCCATTTACGTTAAGAAGAAAGCTGAAGTAAACAAACCGCATCACTGAGACATTAGATTGAATTAGACTGACAATGAGTCTTCTTTGGCAAAATAATTCTTTAGGCCACCCGCTGTTATATTGAAAGTATCATTAGAGACATTTTTGCTTAAAGTAACAGTAAATAGAGCACAACCTATTTTAGCAAAAAATACAATGCAAGATACTTATAATGCCCTAACTATGCTTTTATCAAATCTATTTGCAATAAACTGAAATTTCTTAGTTTCTTAAAAATTTCTATTAGTATATGGAATCTTTACTTATTTCCATATCATTAATTTTTTGAAATTAAAATAAATAAATATATATATATATAATAGAGGTAACTTAATTTACTGTCATTATTTTAGCTTCCCGCTTAAAAACAGCACTTATAATCTGTTCCTCCATCTTGAAAACATATAGCGGAAAGCACAGAAAACGAACACTGCTCGATACCAAGCGCTTCGCATAGATTACCGCTAGACGCCTCGCATATCAGAACGCGAACGATGCGAACATGTTGGTTTGAGATTATATGTTGGTAAATGACGTTATCACGCTTAGCGTTAAGATTCACGCGAGAGGCTAAGCGAAGCGCGCTTGGTGTGAACGTAGCCTAAGGGTTCTGCTTTTCTGGAAAGTTCGGTGATTCTTTTCTTTCCGTTCTTCCGGCGGGATGTCGCGTTACCTGCGGCGGTTGTACCGGAACTATAGTGTCCTAAGGATTTCCCATCTTTTGGGAGAACTTGTTGTTGGAAAATCAATTGAGTTTTCGATCCCTCCGGGGACAAAACCGGTCACTACCGGTCGTCACTGTAGCAAATACACAGCCTCTTGTGTCTGCGCTCCCTCTGTGGACGGAGGCAATTCTCGGCCCGTAAGGGTCGTTTCGGCGACACAGTGCGCGAGATGAGAATGCGGCCTTCTTACCCCTATGCCTGGCAAACCTGAGCGAGTCGGCCGTATTCGTATTTCGTTCGCTTTGTGGATCAGGTGGTGACAGGCGAATCCGCACCCTTAGTTGCAGGCAATGATTAAGCATCGCCGACATTAAGTACCTGAAGTACTCTAGTAGGTGGAGCAGGGGAGCGGCGTTTTGGCCAGTCTCAGAATACGAAATGAGCTCATACTCCATGAACTGACTTTGAAAAAACTGGTGGTATGGGATCCGGTTCTCCAAGGTGGAAGTACAGATTCTTCAACCGAGTTTATCCGGTCGAGGCCATGAATTGAAGGATGGTATTCAATATCCTGGACATCTGAAAAAATTCTGAATATATGAGACTTGCGAATTGAACTTGGATCCTCCAAAATGGAAACACAACACACTTTCAACAGTCATCCCGCTAATCCTTTAAAGGAGTACGCATACTAACCTAACCATTATTTAAAAATTATTTTTCAAATGTTATACAGGAAAACTGTGCTAGGTGGCCAACATTCGGCGGCTGGCCACCAGACACAGCTACAAATTTCTTTATTAAACATCAAAGTTTAAAATATAAAGTTTATGATACGGTTTGACATTGTTATTTAAATCTGAGGAAAGAAATCACTAATTATTGTCTGTTTTTTGGGATTTTTCACTTTAGAATGCTCAGCTGATAGAAGATCTAGAGCCCATTTGACATTTCTGATCAAAACACGATTTGCTGGCCACCTAGTAGATGTTGCACACAAGGTGCTGAAATTAAATATCACTGACCATGGCCACGGAACACAGATGGCCATTTTGCACAGTTTAAAAAACCCGCAATATGCTTGGGCCGATATTAAGGTGGCCACGGCTTGCAGGTTGCCCACCTAGCTCAAGTCACCACCAGCCTGTATATTTATTATTATTTACTTAAATAACTGAGTAAATACAGTATGGCTTTTTTATATCTCTTGATTGTCCTTAATTTAAAGAAATCATATATAACGAAATTAAAAAAAGAAAGAAAAAACGTAGATTTTCCCACGAACAAGCGTCTGCTTAAAATCCATAGTATTATGGCAAGTCTAGATATGACGGCTTAAAAGTAATCTAACCTGATTTGTGAAATTTGGTTTTATGCTGAATGCTCTGGGTTTCCACCTAAAGGATTCAGTATAAAAGCCAAACCGTTTTCAAGCAGCCACTCCAATCAACTTTTTAGTAAAGCATTTTATCGACAGATGATACCATTTTACATTCTCTAAGAATACTAAGTGAAGGGCAAAATAAACCCTTCCGCATGCTGCCCATCCCTGCAGAGGGGTCAGCCGGATTGTGAAGAACGGGGGATTGACGGACTGGCTCTAGACCTAGTGATAAACATTTTCAAGAGGAGAAACCCGCTACTCGAACCTGGATCTTTAGACTGGAAAGCCGAAACGTTTCCACAGGGCCAATCTAGATGACTTTCAGCGTCACTTCCCTATCTGTTTTATGTTGCATTTGTTGCTATATTACTTGATGATAATAAGCCTTGCTAGAGGCTGGCTCATCCTTGTGAAGAATCAGCGGACTGTAGAGTATGAAGATCGACGAATTAGGCTCGAACTCTCTAAATAAATTTTCCAAGGAATGGGAGGCGAAACTTAACTTAAGACTTAAGTGATGGGGCCATCGATATATCCATGAGTGGAACATAACAGCTAGTTAATCCGGTCTGTTATAGCCTTCTACTTACAATCATTACTGATTGATGAAGTGGCATTAAAAAACTATTTTTTTTGGTTAACAGATGACGCCACTTTCCACTCAGTAAGAGTATTAAGTGGCGGGGCGAAACAAATCCTTCCACAGGCTGCCCACCTCCTGCGGAGGGGTCAGTCGGATTGTGGAGGACGGGGATCGACGGGCCGAGCCCGGACCCCATGATATGTGGAGGACGGGGATCGACGGGCCGGGCCCGGACCCCATGATAAATATTAGTTTCCATGCGGCCAATCCGGCCGATCCCTCTTTTGGGTTAGTAAAAACCCGTTTAACGCGGTCATGCGACGAATCCGGCCGACTCCCAGAGATGGTTAACTAATGTTTATAGATTCGAACCCGGATCCTCCAAAGTGGAAAGCCGAAGCGTTTCCACGCGGATTAAAAAACTATTGATGTATTAAAGCCTTTCCCCTACCAACTCATTAATTTACTTAATTAAATATGTTTATACATATATAAACATATTTTAACATATAATAGGTTAATGTATATTTGTTATATGTGTGTATTGTATACTATACACAAATATTTGATTATATATATATATATAATCAAATATTTGTGTATTAATAACATATTATATGTTTATAAAATCAAAATATATATTTTTTTCTTAATTATGTACTTTACCAAAAATAAATCAAAATTTTATTCATTTTATTTGTTTTAATGAATATAATTTCCGGCAGATGGAAGAACGCCTTTGCATTTCTGCCAAAAAGTAAGATGGCAGATTATGTGGAATATGTTAACCATTGGAAAAAGAAATTAGAAAAAGGATGCGACGATCAAAAAGTAAATTTCACAGAATTTGTAGTGCTTTAATTTGATCTCTGCTACGTTTTCAAATATTTGATTTTCAATTAATGAAGGCGTTAAATATATACTGTACTTGAATTTTTATTTTAATATTCGTTTCGATATATTCTTAAAGATTTTGTTATAATTTTTTAAATAAAGAATTTAAAGTTAGGTTAATTATGGAAAGCTATAAACGTGATGATCCTTTTGAAATAAAAACCTAAATAGATTAGAAACTATATATAGTATTGATATATTCTACTCATATTCTTTTTATAAACAGTTGATTTAATATACTGTACCATTGATTGATACATAATGTTTTGGAAAGTATATTAAGTAAAATAATCGTATTTTAAAATCAATTATAGTATTAGAATGAGGAATGCTAATTCACCCGCTTAATAATTAGGGCAAAAATTTAAAAAATAAATAATATATATATATATACAAACTCAATGCACTCTCCATGGACAAGACAGTTCAATTATTATCATTTTCTCAGCGGTCCACATATTATTCATTAATGAAAATATCCATTCAGCATGGGCATTAGATCCACGGAGACAAACAAAATTCGATGATTTTTAAAATATTTTAAAATGGTATATGTTTGTCTGTTAAATGTTTAAAAATTCAAAAAAATAAAGAACAAAATGGCCATTAAAAAAAATAATAATAAATCTAAAGGACAGGGCAGTGAAATAAAGGACTGTCTTCTTAAAAGACTTATGATCACCATAGTTATAATCAAAATTTATTGATCTAAACACATTGTAAATTTACATGTACCATATTATGTTAGAAACACGTGTAACTGAAAATTCATACATTTTTAGAGCTATAATTCTTTGTCAAAAATATTAAATAGCACCACACAATATTTAAAAAAAAGGCCACTTTATAATATTACGTTAAGTATTAATTTGTAGGTATAACCCCAATATGTATCTTCTCTAATGATCAGTACAGTTAAATAGCTAATTTAATTCTACAGCCGTTTAAATTTTTGTACACTGTATTTAATCATTATATATTTTACATATATA
>AYEL01071634.1:0-37018 GCA_000484575.1 Olivierus martensii
CCTCCTGTTAACAACAGCAAAGGTAGGTTCATTATCCCTATTCAAAATAAAAAGGTTAGTACCCATCAGAAATTCCAATAGGTACTCCCCCCTTTGGTTGATATCTTTGCTACCCCAAACCACATGATGAGATTTAGCATTGACACCAACCAATAGATCAAAATGATTCTTTTGACAAAATTCCACCATAGACCCAAACTCAGGCAATGGTGGAAGTTCGTCTTTATCATAAGAGAAATAAGCAGAGGAAACAATAATTCCCTACTAGTACCCCTCATCTAGCATCACCCGAACAGTTGTAAGGTCCCTAGAACAGTGATCCTAGACGGGTGAAACACTTATGTTATTCTTAGTGAAAACACAAGTCCGAGGACCACTATCAGAAGTACAAGAAGTAAAAGAAAACAAGTAACCTTCCTTGTAGTGAAGCCCCCTATTCGGCCCTTATAGTGCCATGGCTCTTGGATAAGAGCAAGGTCATAGCAACCCCCCACGAGCAGCCGACCCAAAAGGGCGGAGCGGCTTGGGAGTGCTAGAGGTTGATCTGAATCAACCTCAGGCCCATGACATTACAGGTATCTAAGGTGGGCAAAGTTCCATGCCATCCTCCATTGACTGGGCGATAAGGATCAGGCTTCTGGTACCCCCAGAAGCCTGATCCTTATCGGCGAGCCTGACCAGTTCATGCCCCTTTTCAAGAGCAATCACCGAAGTTATTGGTCTCCCAGACTTGGAATTAGGATCCGAAAGTACCTTAAAGGTCCCTTGATCGACCCCAGAAAAAGCCTTGAAATTGGCTACTTTGATGGCCTTTGCCAAAGCAAGATCAACCATCAGAATTAACCGCTGTCCTTTAGCATCTTTACTATGACCCAAGACCCTCCAGTGTTCAGTCTTGTACCCTTGGTTGAATACTTGGAGTTGAGCCAAAAATTGACGGACGTCCTGCGTACTGTGTGTCCGCAGTACGATAGGCCATCTTCACAGGCTTGGGCAGGTTCATCGCAGGAATACTTTAAATGAATCCCCTGCCCAAGAGTACATCCATCCAAAAGCCAAGTAAGCCACTGACAGGTGAACTCATTTATACAAGTATAAATGAGTGCATCGTTTCTAAGGTATAACCCTTAAGCAGTGGCAAGGTCTCCCCAGAAGGGATTCAATCCATACCGCTCAGGATCTTATTCAAAATGAGGTCCACCTCAGTAGCCACCATCTTGGAATCCAGATAACCCTCCTTGATGATGGCTAACCGAAGAGAAGCCACAGCATGCGTATAAGATCCAGGCTGAATGCCCTGGGACAGCTTAGTATGCCTCACCTCCTCAGAAGAGGGGAGTAGATAACACAGATCTGGTTCTCTTGCCAACATCAGGGGTATCAGCAGGAGAATCAGACAAAGAAGCACAGCTTAGTATGCCTCACCTCCTCAGAAGAGGGGAGTAGACAACACAGATCTGGTTCTCTTGCCAACATCAGGGGTATCAGCAGGAGAATCAGACAAAGAAGCTAGTTGGGAAATGCTGCACGGTAGCTGAGAGTCACCGGCACCAGCAGCTTCCCTCCTAGCCCTCCTCCGCTTTCGCCTAGCCACTCCAGACAAACGCCTCCTTTGCGGACTAGGTTTACTCCCGTAGGCAGAAATGACTCCAGGAGACTGCTCCACTGTCACACCACCCTGGGGCACACCAGTGGCCCCGGCACCCTCAGATGAGGTACCAGGACTGCCACCCCTGCAATTGGGTGGAGAAACAGCCTCTCTAGAAAGAGTTTTAGTTTTTAAAAATTTAGAGTTTTGACCATCCATGCCAAAAGACAAACTGGAGGAAACGCAAAAACTCGCTGCCCAGTTATCCTCCAATACAGGTGGAAGGCTGATGACAACAGGGTTTGTTGTAGCCTTCCACCCGCAGTCACCTGGTACCCTGAAGGGACCATTAGTGACACTACATCTTTTACTACCCCAGTGCCACTCAACTCTCAGCACGATACCACACACCTTAGTTTGGGTAGGGTGCTCTCTTAGTCTGGCCCCTTACCTTCGACCTGCCTGGCATGGGAGACCCTACCAGTAGCAAAGCTACCGCTGGCATAGCTTTCAGGATCCTTGGAACACGCAAGCTCCCTCACCATGACAAGGTGGAGACGCCAACAAGGGAGCACACCGATTAGCAGCTTATAGATTCAACGATTATTATACAGACGAGATCTGATTTTCCCTTTTGATGGTGAACAAACACTGACACACACTTGCCGATTTATTGTCTATATGAACTGTAGGATCTCGGACAGACGTTTTTTTCTTCTAATGGAATCCGAAACTGCGACGTCACACCACTTGCAGATGTCAAGTAATATATAACACAAACAAACAATAGAATCAGACTTTGTTCGCAGAATTTAATTAAAATAATAATTGTCTAGAAATCATCTTTAAGAAACTAAAAACTAGTGAACTGTTCCATGTCTATTTTTAATTAATTAAATAATTTGATTTCATTACTATCTGTTAATTATCATTTAATTAAATATATTTTTATAGGGTTATAATTTTATTAATTTTAATAATATTGTTGGATTTGAATTGATTGCAATAAAAAAAACGATTAACAACTAAGCTAACGAATCATGTGATGGAATGACGAGATGTTTTATAGAGCTCTATTTTGTCGGAAGTTCACATAATGAGTCATTAACCAAAGCCTGCATCATTAACCAAGAGATTTTTTTCTTAGTCACTCATCATTAACTAAGGATGTCATTATCTGAGGCTGTTGTTAACCAAAGTACCATTGTATTTCAGTTTGATCAAGATGTTTATTGACATATTTACAGGTTTAATAGGCTAAATTAACAAAAGGTAATGATTTATTGAGTAGCGTAGTCTTTTCTGCAAGTCATCTACACGTTTGTGCATGTTCGCAAATGTTTAGATTGATTTCCACCATTTTCCAAACAAAGTTGTTAATGTTGACCAATGGATGTGATAACATCACTTAACATATCATTTGGAATTGCGAGTTTGGCATTATTGAATAATATTTTGATCTGTAACAAAAACAAAAAATATGTTAGTGATGGGTACATAAAGAGTGAGCACATTTTTTTGGGATGCCCTGTATTATGTAAAATTTAATTAACAGTTACTTGAAAACACTACATCTTGAAATACTATTGCAATGTGAGTTAACACATTGCAGCAGTATTTCAAGATAGTGTGATTACACAAAAATCTTATTTTATAATCAGAACTTTTGGTTCAAATGAAATAAGAAATTTCTAATTGCTCTAGTTGTAAAATATATTACAAAACATAGTGTTAAAGTTATTTCAGTAATTTTAGGAGTTAAACAATAGCAGTATTCAAGTTACAAACAGGGGCTGAATTATAAACAAAACTTACATAAGAATTATATTCGTAACTCAAGGAGGACATATATTTTTTTTTAATTAAAGATGATCAGCTGATTTGATCAAAAATGTTTCTGAAGAAAGAAGTTCTTTTTCTAGGATTTATTTGTCTATTTTTATATTTATTAGGATTTTTGAATGGCATTTATAAATTGTTATAAAAAAATATTGATTTCAATCAATATTTTTATTATTTATACAAATAAGTATCAGAAACAAATGTCATTTTTCTAATATGACTTGTTTTGTTGTTTACTCTTACCAGTATTTGTCATGAATTGAAGAGTGTTGTAAAGGTTGGGACCCCTCTCAAACCTCCATATTGAGTTCGGACCCGCGCCCCTTCCGATTCCATTTTCTTATTCGAACTTATTTTAATATTAATTTCGTTAGTCTCCATCCATCGCAACACGGATTCAGTCCAATGCTCCATTATACTTAGAAAAACTTAATTTTATTAAAAAACACAATTATACAAAATTCAAAGTTATACTTATTGACAAAGTCTCGTCTCCCAAATCTTGGTTCAGCTTCCAAAATCCTACAGTCATAAATACAATACTTCTCAACATTAATCCACATGGAAGGCAATCGTACACCAGCTCACAACAACTCCTATGCAACAGGAATGAGAACGAGACACCAGTGCCGCCTCTCGGCACTCTTTTTATATTACTACTGATTAACATAATAAATGCAAACATGTTAACATCAAATTTTGTATTTAGCAAATATAATATAAATTCTTCCAACTGAACATTTATGGATATTAATATGACTGTAACAGAGAGTCGTTTTACATTTTTAGTTCCATGCCGACCATACGTCGAATAGACGATGCCAAACCACCAACACAGTGACATCTCCACAGCTCCGGACACACAGGTATTTTCAACTTTCCTTTCCGTATTACAACAGTTCATGACACCTAGACAACAATGCTCAAAACCTCCCACCAACCAAAACCTTACAGTGTGATCCCAAAACGCATTCAATCCATTTTGCTCATATTTTATTTGATGCAAATACGTACTCCTATTGAAGTCATCTATCTTATTAAAGGTTGGTTTGTTCCCAAAACTGTGCCAATTGATGTGTATGGGACACTTGAATCCTGCTTTGCTTTTGAAAACTTGCTCAGTCCAGTGAACAGTAACAATGAAAACTCGCTCAGTCCTTTGCGCATGAGTAGAGCGTTTTCCTAATCCTGCCAGCAGAGTGGTAAAAAAACAAACTGCTATTACTGTTGGCAATAAATTTGTTGTGGGAATATTTGTCATGTTTATTAGAAGTAAAATTGTTATATTGGTTATTAATTTTCATGTTAGAAGCACTTGAAATGAAATCGCAACATTAAAAGTTTAAGTTTCTGGGGACTGTTTTATCTATTGTCAAAAGGAAAGTTATTTTTCTGAATTTTAGTAGTTCCTAATTTGGAATGATTAAATACATATTCTAGGGCCTTTCCCATGATTATAATGTACTCATGGGGAAGGCCCCAGAACTTTCCCATGAAGTAATTAAAGTAATGTTTGAACTTCCCCATGAGTGCATTGTACTTATGGGGAAGTTCAAACATTTACTTTTTACTACAGTCGATTCTTGTTATTTGCAGTAGTTATGTTCTGTAAATTTTTCACGAATACTGACCCATTGTGTCTATGGGAAATATAGAGTTAGCTTGCTGCTCAGCGATAATCCGCGAATAAACGCAAAAGTGCCGTGAAAATTGAATTTGTGGTTACAAATAAATTTTCGGGAATAGTTGAAAACATGAATAGGGAATCCGCAAATATCAAGAATCGACTGTATTTTAATACTTAAATCAAAATAAATTTAGTTTTTCCTCTAATAAAGAATGAGGTGAATTGAAATAAATAAATATGAATTAGAAATAAATATCTAGTAGTAGATATCATTCACATATGAAATATTTTCTCAATTCATATTTTGCTATTCCTGAAAATTAACAAAAATGGACTGAATGTGTTTTGGGATCACACTCTTCAATTGTTTCTTAAGCATTAATTTTTCATGTTGCTACTAAATATGCTTTTAGAAAAATTAAAATATTCTTAAGCATTACCTTTTCATGTTGCTACTAAATATGCTTTTAGAAAAATTAAAATACAGTGATGCCTTGCAATTCGTTGGTTTCGCAATTCGACATTTGAGTTTCGCAGGATGGCACATGCGCGTGCATGGAATTGTGTGATGTAATTTGCTATTTGTCAGTTCTTTTTGACATGCGCATGCATGGAATTGTGTTATGTCATTTGCTATTTGTCAGTTCTTTTTGGGATACCATGGAATCTTGCCCGTGTTGTATGTGTTAATTTTCAATTCTACATTTTTCAGAAAGTAAAACCTGTTGTTTGTGTTAATTTTCAATTCTACATTTTACAGAAAATAAAAAATTTGTAATTATTATTATTTTTTTGAGTGATGTGTTGTTTGTGTTAATTTTCAATTCTACATTTTTCAGAAAGTAATTAACTTGTAATTATTATTTATTGGTAATTATTATTATTTTTTGAGTGAAATGTAAGGATGGGTTCAAAGAGATAATTATTATTATTTTTTTGAGTGAAATGTAAAGATGGGTTCAAAGAGTAAAAAATTTGTA
The DNA here is from genome assembly GCA_000484575.1 of Olivierus martensii. Taxonomy (NCBI): domain Eukaryota; kingdom Metazoa; phylum Arthropoda; class Arachnida; order Scorpiones; family Buthidae; genus Olivierus; species Olivierus martensii. The sequence continues at coordinate 6,038 of AYEL01071634.1, forward strand.
ATTATTATTTTTTTGAGTGAAATGTAAAGATGGGTTCTAAGAGAACTTTTTTTGAGTGAAATGTAAGGATGGGTTCAAAGAGAACTGACCAGAGATTATTATTATTTTTTGAATGAAATGTAAGGATGGGTTCAAAGAGAACTGACCAGAGGGAATAATTGTGAAATGTAAGGATTGGTTCAAAGAGAACTGACCAGAGGAATAATTCCGAAAAGAAGAACATTTGATTGAGACAGAGATGAAAAAAAATTGTAGATAAAGTGCAGAAAGGTAGAACAATTATAGAAACAAAGAAAAGTTGTAGATAAAGTGCAGAAAAGTAGAACAATTAAAATGTAACTTGAGTATGGTGTTCCTGGGACAACTGTGGCCACGTTTTGCCACAAACAGAGAAGATTATGAGTGTTAGGATGTCTGCTGGAAGATTTCATTCCAACATCAAAGGGCTAATAAATTGTGTGTTGTGTATAAAATAGTGTATTTTGTAATTTGGTATGTTATACAATAGAAAAACACATATAATAAAGTAAATAATATAGTGTCTCTCTCTCATCTCACTCATTAGGGGAGTGGGATGGGACCGATAATGAATTAATCTATTTTACATAGTCTTATATGGGAAATATTGTCCCGCAATTCAACAGTTTCTCAATTCGACATTAATTCGGCAACAGATTAGTGTCGAAATGCAAGGCACCACTGTATTCCTTTCAATGTTTCTTAACAATAATAATATTTTTATATTTCAAAAATACTAAATATTTAGAATTTATGTGGAATTTCTCATTCTACTTAACCTAAGTTAAAAAAAAATAAAAGCAAAATACAAATACAGGAAATTATAAATCTATGTTTCATAATTTTCTTTATTTGTGTAACATACATATGCCCCGCTATTTATTACAAAATGGTCTCCCGATCCTTTCTATTATAAAATAGTGGCTTTCCGTTTCCTTTTGAAATGAATGATGACTCATTGCAGTGACAGCAAAGATAATGAATTTAAATGGATTTTAGATCAAGCGATCAAGCATGGCTATACGCCATCATTTATTTATGGTATTGTTAACTCCATATCTTATACATTTAATGCATCCCATGACTTACATAATAATCCTGCCAGATAAAATAATGGGATTTTCCTATTCTCTATACCTTTTATCGATGCAATCCAGCTGATAAAGAAAGCCTTGAAAGAAAACAATTTAATCCTATCTTTTAATAGACTAAATACTACATACAATTGTCTAAAAAATGTTAAGTCTCCAATACCAATGGAACAAAGGGCAGGTGTATATTTAATATCATTATACAATAATGATTTTGGTAGAAATGAAGTATATATAGGTAGTACAATCCGCTCGTTAGAAATAAGAATTAATAAGCAAAAATATGACATCTAGGCTAAACACTGCACTTGCAAAGACTTTCTATGAACACAACATTGATATTTATTGGGATAATGCTAAAATTATACAACCTATTAATAATATATCTGAATTAAGTTAGCTGAGGCCCTTTGTATAAAGCAATGTCATAAAAAATGCTTTGTAATTAATGACAACCTCCCTGAAGCCATCCCACCCTCATGGGACACATTATAAACAAAATTTGTTGTCCTATATTTTACAATTGTATTTTTGTTTAATTTATTGTATTTTATATTCTTCCTAAGTTTATATTTTTATAAGTTTTTGTATTTGTTCTTTAACTGATATAACTTTATTCTATTGTAGACATCAGTATATTTAAATTATTGCGTGTTCTATTTGTGACTTATTTGCTGAATGTTACTGAAGATGACTTATTTAAGCTGAAAGATCTTTAGCAAATAATAAATATATCAATCTTTCACTTGAATTTGAGCTGTTGTTAAGATTTATTTTTGCATAAAAAGAAGCAAAAAGAAATTTGAAATTTTATTTAAAGTGAATGAGTTATTTGTGTCTGTTTTTTAACTTATGTAGCATTTATCCTGATGATAGGGAATTGTAGTATAAGAATCTAAAAATATCTAATGAATATAATTAACAATATACTTTAATGTAATCATAAATGAAAATTGATTTGAATTTTTATTCAATAAAACTGAAATAAATACAATATTAAGGTGGTATATACATTACATCATAAAATTTGTTAATTAATTCTTCAAATATTATTAAATACTTTTTGTTTTTCAAATTTATCTGCTTGTCATACGAATCTTTACAAAATTCTAGTCCTTTGTTAATTTTCTTTAATGTATTCTTCCTTTTTTCTGAATGTGAATTTTCAAAAATTAATCTTGGTTCTTGCATTAAAAAATGATAAAAATTGAAGTTCTTGAAGATGTTTTGTAGATGTAGATTTTCATCTTGTAGATGTTTATTTTCATCAAAATTCTGAAATGTTAATATAAACGTTTAAAAATTTTAATATTAAGATATATGAAAATTATGTAAATAAATATGATAAACTAAATGTAAAATATAAAAATTAATGTTTAATTTTTATATTCAGTGGTGTGTTGAGCTGGCTCGTACTAGTTCATGTGAGCTGTTTATTAAATTTTTATGAATTTTGTAAGCTAGTTGTTAAGAAGAATGATGATTTTTTGTTAATAAGTGACATCACTTTCCACTCTGCAGAATATTAAGTGGTGGAGTGAAACAGACCTATAAGATGACAGTCCCTGTTGAGATATCAATCCCTTCTCCTCCACAATCTAACTGACAAGCCAGATTCTGATCCCACAAATAAATTTTTCCAAAGGATGGGACCTGGAATTGAAATTGGATCCTTTGGGGTGGAAAGCCAAAACATTTCTATATGGCTAATCTGGCAAATGCATGACAATAATTATATGCATATGGATATTTTCATATTTTTCTTTTCAAGTGGCATAGTTCAAGCATTGTATGTCTGCAAGTGTTCCAGAGAAAAATGCATCCATTTGATGGATGAACTGTAAATCAACCTTGGCTATAAAAAGTTGACTGGCATTTGAATAATAAGCTTATATCTGGTGACTAAGTAAATCTATGTTTTGTAGGTTTTGTCCAATAAGTTGCAAGTTGCAATACTTTTCTGGTTGAGACTAAGTTGTGACAAAGTCATTCATATTTTGTAAGAAATCACAACTAGAGATCAGCTATGGACAGAAGAGTATTGCAAAAATCAATGAAAGCATTCTGTGAGAATCAGTTTGTAATTTGCAATATAAATATTCAATATTTTATATTATATGAACATTTTGTGTTCCATTCTCTCGTATTTTGTTTCCCCTTAATCAGTAAAATTTATAAATTTATGTTTTTAATATTTTTTCAGAAATTAATTGATAAAAATTTACCAGCATACCATTGCATATATCTATTAGCTATAAATTACAGCAAATTAAGTCATTAAAATATTTTGTATTCTAGAAATTTTTTTGTATTCTAGAAATTTTTGAAATAGGTTGGTTACTTTTCGGAAATATTATAACTCTATCTTAGAAGCAGGAGTTGGAAAAACATTAATATTAAGCTGAATATGTTTTGTAGTTTGCCATAGTATGTTTATGTACTCCATGCTGAGCTCAAATTCACTGAAGAAAATAGAAATCATACAAAGAAAGGGAATCTGATGAAATGCACCTAATAATACAGTTTTATCATAGTTATAAGTTCCGGTTTTGTTGTTGCCGATTAACGTTAGTTAGTGTTAGATTGTTTGTAGTTAATTATTTTTAAGTTAGACTTTAGTTTACAATAACTTCTGGCCTTCGTAAGTATGAATCGTCGTAAGTTGAGGACTACTTGTACAGTAAAACATCATTATAATAAACACCATGGGATTGGGTAAAATTGATTGTTATTAGGAGTATGATTTTTAGCATTTTAGAGTATTTTGTAAAAAAATTTTGTTTTTAGATTAATGCAGATACTTGGACTATATAGTAAGATGATAACTGCATTAAATATTTTAAATCATGAAATGTAACATAAAAAGTTAATAAAATCATTGAATTTTTTACTATTCTAATTAATGTAAATGAAATTTATTAACAATATGATTAAAACACACAGCACTATTAGCAGTTGAGATAAAAAGCTTTAGTGGTAATTAATATTATTGACATTCATTCAAATTCGCGACTTTGCAAACCAAAAACTGCCTAAACTCTTAGCACAATACGATTAAAACACACAGCACTATTAGCAGTTGAGATAAAAAGCATATTTAATCATTTATTGTAACTAACATTTTCGGCTTTCAAAGCCATCTTCAGGTTACATTCACAATATACAAACTAAAATAAAGAATTCTAGAACAAATTCATCCATTTAAAGAACATTGGCTGTTCGAACAAAAGAACAAATAATTAATATATACTATTTATACTGTATGTACTATAACATATTATTTTTAAACTAAGGCATTACTAAAATATATACACATCATATAACATAATTATAAATAGGATAAATAAAATTCAGACACTTTAAAGATCCGAAAAATTTTAAGATTTAATGGCTACATTATTCCAGTGCTAAGTTGTTTTTCAACTTCTGCTTATTTATGTTAAAACTATTTTTTTATGATATACTCCCAGGTTTTAGACACTCCGACTACCTTTTCATTTACTAATCGTTTATTATCTTGCCTCTAATATTTTTCAACCTTAACTTGAAGGCACTTCTAAAAATAATCCGTTGCATAATTTTCCCAATTCTTATTTGTTGAAGAGAAAACATGTAAATTATGCAAATAAATACAGTATTATTAAATATTAATTATTCTGAAATTTTTATAAATAAATAAATAATATATTTGCTGTATTTAGAGTACTTAATTGATTATACATATAATAATGGGACAATTTTTCATTTCATTTATAATGATCTTTTATTTATTCACCATATATATTTTTACAAATAGCAATTTTGTTGGAATAAATATTTTCCTATCTCATTCTATTAACTGAATCTTTTATATCTATATAATACAAAATTTTTCAATGGTCAACAATAATGCATATATGAATTCCAATTCAGTTTACAGATAAAAATATTAATTTTTTGACTTTATAAATAAAAATAAAAACTAACTTGCTTTTTCTCAAACATCAAGATTTAAAATTGTTAAATTAAAACTTTTCATTACCATAATGAATGGAAACATAATTTCTTTTTTCCATGGTTTGCAAATGCTCTTGTCTAATATGTAATTCAGTTGTTGCTGTTCCAGAAAAAGGGAAATATCGAAAGACATTTTCAAATAATGCTCTCTAATCATGAAAATTAATATCCGAAAAATTTCAAAATATGCAGAGCAAAACTTTATAAATAAAAATAAAAACTAACTTGCTTTTTTCTCAAACACCAAGATTTAAAATTGTTCAAAAAATCAGCCCTATAGGCAAGTTATTAGATTTATTTATTGCATAACGTTTTCGGACTATTTTTTAGTCCCTCTTCAGTGCTACAGTCTATCTGCTACACTCTTTTTACAGAACAGAACAATACTTTAAATTTAATTCTTTTACGTTATCTTCCTATCGTTCTTTAGAACTCTCACAAAAAAATAGTCCGAAAACATTAGGCAGTAAATAAATCTATCTAATAACTTGCATATAGGGATGATTTTTTGAACAATTTTAAATCTTGATGCAGAGCAAAAATTATAGATTTAAAATCGAACTTACATTTACAACAAAATATGTTGATAAAAATTTTAAGATTATCTCTTTCGTCATATAATTTAAATTTTGAATCAATTGCAAAATCTGTAGAATACCAAATATCACATTAAAATTTTCGTTTATGTACCCATGTATTCGTAGTTATTTTCATGTTATGAAGAATTGTTTATTTTACTTAATAAATTTTGAATTATATAGATGATTGTTATTTCTGTACTTTTATTCCCTGGATATCGGTAGATCGCTGTATCGCTCTGGTGAAAAAATAGCTCACGGTCATAAAAAGGTTGGGCAGCCCTGCTATATAGAGTATTCTCTGATATATGTTTAACATTTCACCACAGTATTTCAAAATGGCAAAGCTTTTATATGCTCTAATGCATGTTAGTGATGTCCAATGTAAGTCAAAACATGCATATGTTTTGACTTATATTTAAAGATGGTAAGTGACTACTATTCAACTTAGGTACTTATTCTTTAATATAACTAAAAGGCAATCCTTGATTTTCATAAGTGGATTATTCCACAAAACTTTGCATAAGTCAAAGTATACATATGTTTTGACTTATGCAAATATATTCCACTTATGAAAATCAAGGATTGCCTTTTAGTTATATTAAAGAATAAGTACCTAAGTTGAATAGTAGTCACTTACCATCTTGAATGATTCAGATTCAGTTTTGAATTCTCATACCTTCAGTTTTTCAGGAGAGATCTGGGTCTAGACCTTGTTTGTTAACTAAAACTAACTTAATAAGCTCATAAAACACATGAATATGATAAATGATGAAATTAGGCTTCTCTCTGTGTTATAGCTTTATTTACTATAATCATTATATATTTATTTTTAATCAGGGAATCTCTACCTAAAAATATGGTTCTATATAAGTCAGGGATTACATGTATATAATTTTCATATCTATATAATAGATATGAAAATTATATACATGTAATCCCTGACTTATAATCAAACATATTTTATTTTATATTTTAATCAAACATTTTTTTATATTAAATCTCTGAAATAAAAATTGGTCATTCCAACTTCAGCACTTTAACTAGTTTATAAGTTGTGTTTTGAATTTAGCATTATAATTTCAAGTTACAAAATCATCATGAAACATCAATTATCACTTGAAAATTTAAAAAATAATTTTCACTTGATGATTGATTGAAAATTATATATTAGTGGAAGCTCTTTGTGTGTGTTCGTATGTTTGTTTTTACATTTATTACTAAACCATTTTGTCCATTGTTATTACAATAATTTAAAGTTGTTATACAATTTTTAAATTTTTATAAAATTTAAAACTAAAATGGCATGTTTGTATGTGTGAAAATTCATAAGTAAAATGTTTGAAATTAGAGGAATGATTGTATATAACGAATAGTATGGGACAGTTAATTTGTTTGTAATCATAAAATAAAGAAATATTTCATCAATATAATACTGACTTTCAGAGAACACTCATCTCTCTAGCAATAAAATTTTTCAAAATAATCTGATGTTTTAATAATAATAATCAATTACAGTAAGACCCCGCTTAATGCTACTTCGTTTAACGCTGTTTTTTTAAATTCTATATTTTTATTGATTCACTTTGACGTGGTTTTTTAAATCGTTATTCTTACATAAATGCGAAATCGCAGGAATTTGTTACATTGATACTCCTATACCATCTCACAGTGCGTTTGATATCAGTACAGTTCAGTACATATGAAAGTCACTGCACTGTACTGATATCAGAGTTCATATTTATGATCAGTCATCTATATTATTTTACAGTAATAAAAATAACAATTATCCCCATTTTAGTTTTAAGCTGAATGCTGCCATTTTAAACTATAGTTCTTTGAAATTAGAACATTTTTCTTTCATCAATATTTTTTCATTGTTTATAATTTACTGCAATTTGATTACTGTTTTTTGTTCTTAAAGCTTTTTATTTTCTAATTTTAAGAATTTTTACAGGAATGATTTATGAATACAAATCGATATTAACAATAAAAAATGTCTATAATTAATGTAATACAGTAGTAATATATGTTACAAAATAAATAAAAAAAATACTATATATATTTTTTTTATTCACTGTCCTGTTTCATCTATCCTCATTATTTATGTGTTAAAATGGCCTTGTTTAACACTATTTCATTTAGCGCTTTGTTTCTTTGGAACGTATCCCCCGCGTTAAACAGAGTCTTACTGTATTCAAATATTCTAACAATATTTTACCTAATAATTTAAATTCTTATAGCATAATATTAAACAATTATTAAAAAAAATTTATTTAGTAGAAAAACTTACTTAGTTCTACAATGTTATAAAACATTTCATAATATATAAATTATGATGATGAAATTAATGAATATTGATAGTATATGAAATGAATCCTTTATGTATAAATTAAGGATTTCAAAAATTACAAGATTATAAATCTTATAATACAGTATTATATTTCCATGTTGAAAGATTTCAAAATTTAATAAATTCACTTCACCTGTAGAATTATCAAGGATTTTTCAGTTTTTCATTCCTGGCTTCATCAACTGTTAATTTTTTTATGTTCAAATCAAGGCTGTATTATTTTTAGTGATAGTTGTCTAGCCAAGCTGCTGTTTTGTTTTCTGGAGATCAAGTTTGTTTCCTAGGAATGTTTTGAAATGTTTTTATATAACTTTTATAAAATCCAATCTTTCTAGTACTTAAACTATTAACTTTATTTATTTTTTACATTTTTTAAAATTGTATTGAAATTGATAAAGAAAAATTTAACTTCAGGATTAATTTTATAATTTATTTGGAACCGATTTATCAATATTATGTACATCTATGTTTATCATTTAAAAAATAACAAATCTATTTATTATTTTTAAATAACTATATTTTAGGTTGTTGATTAATTTAAATTGTTTTCATTTCCATTTCTGATTTTATTGTTACTAGAATTGTCATTTCTTCTGTTTAAAAAATTAGAATTTTATCAAATTATATCATTTCTTTTTTAACTTATATAAAATAAATATTGGCCAAATAACCAATTGTTTCATAATCATTAGTTATTTGTATAATAAGTATTTATATTTCTATTTTAATATGTTTTTATAGATAGCAATGATGTATTTTAAACATGAATTTATAATTTTCATATAATAGTCATATTGATTCTTAAATTTATTGCTGTATTAAGTTTCAATTTCAAAAATCACTTGGCACTTAGTGATTCAAAAATTCAAAATCAAATAACAAAAAATAAATTAAATAATAACTATTGTAAATTATTGTATTATAGTATGCAGTATTATATTTATATTAATACTTTTTGAATGCTAACTTTGATAAAATAAAAGGGTAACCAATTTGAAATTTTTATTGAAATTAATGGAAAATGATTTTTGAGTTTATGAATTTTTGTTTATTGAATAATTTCCAAGATCTCAATTACCCTTTGTAAATTGAGAGAAACTTATTTATCTCTTATATTTTTGTTTTTAATTTTTATTATTTGCGTTTCCAAATGAATGACCTGCCAACTAGTGTCTCTCTGCGAAACTACTGAAAGTAGTATAGTAGACTGGTTACTATCGTTACGTGTATGTTATAAGTGAATGTTGTTATGGATTTTGGGAGAACGAAGAAGAATAATAAGATAAGTAATTGTTATTCCGGCGTACCATAATGTAAGAGCAAACAATCAGCGAACATTTTTTTACATCGACTCCAAAAAATGTCAAATTACAAAAAGAATGGCTACATATTTATTGAAATTTGGAAAGAAAGCACCCACGAACACTTTCATTTATTCTGTGCATTTTTTTTTTTTTTTTTTTTTTTTTTTTTTTGGAAAGCACCTAAGAACACTTTCATTTGTTCTGTGCATTTTCTTAAGACTGATTACATTTTATCAGGTAATAAAGGTTGACAAATAAATAACATCTAGTTATAAATCTAAAAATAAAGATCCCAAACTGGGCAAAATGGTAGATTACCTGCTAGTGAAAGGCGTATCGCGTTGCTTTTAATAAATATATATACATACTGTACGCCTTATGTTTCCCAGACCACGATGTAGTTTCTCTACATGTGATCTGGGACACACGCACACGCACGCACGTGGTGACATCGATGTTTTCCCACATCTACAGAGTGCTAATTTTATTTAACAACATATCACAGAGTAAACAAAAACTTTATTACATTTCAATACCAAAGAACATGGCAGCCAACAACCTGTGCTGCCAATTGAACAAAAAATAAAATATAAATAATTAATAATTAAAATAACTATATTTCATTATACCACATATACAGTATATATATATTAAAAAAACTTGTTGTATAGTGTGATGCTGCGCAATATAACGATTCATTTTGTTCTCTTATTCCACATATTATATGGTGTGCACCAAATAAAGCCTCCTTCAATGAAACAATGTTTTTATTCATATCCTGAATAATCAAATATATCACAAACATTGCTAAAATACAATTGTTTACTTTCCGTATCTCTGTCTTATACTACTTTCAGCCACCATATTGAAAAATCACGCCCTCTATAGTCCATTTGATTCACGAATAAAAAAAATTAAAATACAGGGATTACTTGAATACTTATACATAATTTATGAATATAAATTATTTATAGGTGTTCAAGTATACAAATTTATATTCATACATTATAATTTGAAATAATCTATATTATAATTAGTCAAACATCGCTGGCTGGAGTCCCTTTTTCAGACGAACCACTGTACCGATTTCTATAAATAGGGTATCGTTAGAAAGGTCTAATTTTCGGATGTCTGCGACAACAGATCTTTTTTTTATTTGGCCGTTTTTTAGAGCCCTAGGGGCCGAATTTTTATTTTATGACAATAAATATCAATAGATGGTGCTAAGTGTCAAAGAAAGGGGGCAACAGATAACTTACTGGCATTACTATTATTGGATTTTTACAGAATTACTTAGCTAAAAGTATTATTAGTGATTATGATACAGGATACTGTTCAGCTAACCTTTTCACACCTTATTTGACGTTTTCATTGGATGTTTTATTTTAAAGGAAATTTTATGTTGATTTTGCAGTTAAGCCTGTTCCACATCCATAATTACAATGGTGATATATTACATATCTCAAATGAAATTTGTTGAATTTGCAGTTAAGCCTGTTCTAAATCCATAATTACGATGGTGATATATTACATATCTCAAATGAAATTTGCCTTACATTTTTTCAAATAAAGAAATTATAACCATTCATCAAGCTGTAAACTACCCTTTCACGGGGGTTAAGAAATTATAACCATTCATCAAGCTGTAAACTACCCCTTCACTGGGGTAACCATTCATCAAGCTGTAAACTACTCCTTCACGGGGGTGCAGCCCCGCAACTTTTCATCAAACTACTATATGTTTATCCAATATTATGTAATAATCCAAATGAAATTTGCTTATATTTTATCACACAGAAATTATAACCATTCACAATCTGTAACTAACTCCCTTCAAGGGGTGCAGCCCCACCCCACAGGGACCCCGGTGCCCGTGGGAAGATGATCGGTGCCGTGGGAGGATGAAACCGGGCCCCAAAGGCCTGGGCCCATTGGGGTTAGCCCCCACCGATGGGGGGCGTCTTGATCCCTGGTGGGTGCAGCCCACCCCATGAGGCCCCCTGTGGGGGTTTCATATCCCCACGTGCTGTGGGCCCACTGGGGAGATGAAACCGGGTCCCCGGGCCTGGGGCCCATTGGGGGCATGGTGCCCGTGGGGTGCAGCCTCCACGGGCCCCTGTGCAATTACTACACATTTGAACTAATGCTTAATAAAATATATAGTAAATAAATTTGCAAGATAAGCTATTATTATATAATATGATGTTATATAACATATTATAAGATTAGATCACTATAGTATATTTCCGCTCATTTATGTGAGTGGGTAATTTCTAGTAATTTATAATTTCTTAAATTTTGTTATAACTCAAATTATATTTACATTAAACTAGAATTACTAAATCCACTATATTGTATTGTGTAATGTCTGTGTTATAATTAGGCAAGTTAGAAATTTCTTATTTTAGAGATTTGAATAAAGAATTTAAATTATAAAGTTAAAGTATAGTTTCTGGTATAAGCTCTGCCATCTTGAAATAGATGTAACATATTACAGCAGTATCAGTTTACATTACATTTGTTGCTAGAGAATTTTGCTCTCATAAAGTTTAAAGTTCTTGTTTTTCTAATTTTCTAAAATTTGAAAATTAGATGCATGTTCATAATTAAATTTCTTAATTGGAAGAACTCCTGTAAATGATATATTAGCTACCAGATGTTCTTTATTAAGCTCTTTTTAACTTTTGTTACTTTTTTGTTAAGTAATGCAGTATTTCTCCATGGTATTGGTAAAATTTTAATTGTCTTTGCTAATTATTGTGCACATTCATATCTAGATTTCTTTAAATTTTACTATTCTTATCAGCAGTGCTCGAAATAATTTCAAAAATCTAGTAGCCAAAAAAAATTTTGATTGCCAACACCTTCTCCTCCCCCCCAAAAAAACACTTGCATAAATTCACCAGCAAACATGTTTTTCACAACAGGATTAGGGAAGTACCACATGGTATGCAAGTTGCCACGTCGAAAGTATCACGTCATATTTACGTTCAAACATTAATTTCAGGCAGCGAAATTAATACACATTATTTCAATAAACAGTTACTAGACCATTCGCTAAAATATTTCAGAAGTTCACTAAATTCTCCACAACCAACATGTGATCACGAATCAGTTGATCAGCACGAAACAACGCGAATGGCAACGATCTTTTATGTTCTTCCTCTAACTTTCCAAAAATTCTTGAAATCAATTGAAGCACAAATGTAGGAGATTAAAAACTAATTTATTTAGAAAACATTTTCAGCTATTCGATAACTTTCCGAAAATTACCTGCATTAACAAGTGAATCAACATGCACCTTGCAAATCTCGCTGGGGTACTGACAGTATTAAAAATCCCAGGGGAATTTCGAACCCCCCTTTATCTTATCCCCTAATTAAAGGTTCCTGAGTTCATTGGTGAAGATCCCATGAAGGGCAAAAGCCCCTTTCTCAAGTTATGGGGCTCCAAAGTCTGTGCTCAAAATCATGTTTCTTTACGATTTTCTGCAAAACTTTTATAGATAATCGGGTACTCAAGTTATGGGGCTCGAAATCCCATTTCCTTACGATTTTCTGCAAAACTTTTATAGATAATCGGATATTTTCACATTTCTTTACAATTTTCTGCAAAACTTTTATAGATAATCGGATATTTTACCACGTTTCTTTATGATTTTCTGCAAAACTTTTATAGATAATTGGATATTTTAAACGATTTTATACGTATCTTATTATTCCAAATTAAATGCAATCAATTTAAATAAGCTATGACTTATCTTTACGAAGTTACATAATTTTTCCCCCTACGACGATATATCCGTTCCGAAACTTGGTAGAATTCTCAAATATTTAAATTTTTTATTATTTTGTATGTAACATCCTATTAATTATATTACACACGTATTCATTTTTCAACATTGAATAATAATAAATCAAATATAGAATTTTGAAGATTACTTTTCCACACTGAATAATAGATATAGAACTTTGAAGATCATCTTTGTTGGTCAATCGAAAGTGTTAAATACAAACAGTATAGGCCTATATTCATCGTTAAAGTTCAAGCAAAATGTATATAGAATGCCAAATCGTTAAAAACATTATCCAAGTGGCTTTTACTTTTAGTAATAAGATATTTTCAATCTGTCAAAAAAATAAAATCATGGTTGTTAGGTGGTCGTCTTATACAGGTGGTTGTGAAGTAAGTTTTCACTATATAAAGTTAATTCTTGTAAAGTTATGTTTATTTGCTGCTTACCTTGACATGCAATCGATAGAAATCTGAAACATGTATGTGAATTTTTTGGTTTTCTGGGTCTGCAAATCTATGAATATGTATATACACAATATCAATTATTCTCAACATATTTCATCATTATGTATTGTTCTTGTCTATCTGTAGTCTGTTTCAAGATAAGCTGATAGCCAAACCACCAAAGATAGCCTTATATTCATGATTTGTAAATAAATGCATGTGCAACCATGCATACAACAAACACACACCAAATGTTGTTTTGAGAGGCATAATAATAAATTGTTTATCATGATATAGATATATGGAATATTTATGATGACCTTACTAAATTTGAGAAGTTAGCTTTCTTTTTAATACAGTAGTTTTAGTAAATAATAAAAATATATTTTATTTTATTCATACTTACTACAGAAAACATTGTGGAAAATAGTTTATTAATAAAGATAAATTAATATCACAAACTATAGTTCAAAAATATTAACTACATAGCTATTATTTCAAATAATATAATAGAAACAAGAACAAAAATTTGTTCCATTATTATAAAATACATATATTTTTATATCATTACAATAATATTTCAATATTTTATTTCCCAAAACAACAAATTATAAGATATCATTTTTATATTTTAAAACATTAATACTAAATTCAACTAATATGGACTATTTTCCTTTTGTGTAGAAATATCCTCAACAATGGTGGTGATTGTTGCCACCACTAGATCCTCCCTATCCTCTTTTACTGTTAACTGTTAGGTGTTCTTTATAGTTCATTTGTTCATATCCAGTGTATTGTGGCACAGAATCACTTATGATTGTCCTGTCCAGTTCTACAAACAGGGTTGCAGAGTTGGATGGCAAATGATCCACCTCTGAAGGTGGATTCACACTGTGTCTGACTCGAGAGTTGGACCCGTCTTGTAGTCGTGTTTCTATAGCAACCGACCTGACTGATCCGATATGCATCGGAGTCGGACCGATTCGAAAAGTTGAATATTTCCAAATCGAGGCTGAACAGTCGGATAGCAGCCACCAATAAGAAACTTCCATATTAAAAGACGTTGCTGCTACATAATTATTTAGTTTAATCTTTTCATTAATTTCAGCAGTAGCAAAATATATTTTTGCCGACAAGTTTTTTAATAAATTTACTTTATACCGATTATCACATAACTTCCTGAATGGAACATTTCGATAATTCTTCATATTCTTATACATTCATCTAATTGATATAAAGGACATTTATAAACTTCAATGATGTATATGATTATAATCAAAACTACATTTTTTCAACATCAATAATGTAGATTTTGAAACTATCTCAAATAATGTATCATCATCCAATATTTTCGGCATTTTGTTTTAAAGTTAAACGATAACTATATAACAGCTATCTTGATTAGTTGGGCTTGGGTTACTTAAGAGACGATTTGATTGGCTATGAGTAGTTGGCTACTGCCGTATGTGAATGCTACAGCCAACAGTCTGACAAGTCATTCACGATTACAAGTCGGGTCCGATTATCGAGTCAGACGCAGTGTGAATCCACCCTGACTTCTACTCCCTAAAACTTGTAAGGTCTGACTCCGACTCCTGACTCTGCAGTTCAAAAATCTGATTCCAACTCTGACTCTGCAAACTGGGATTGCAGAATCAGATGACAAATGATAAAAACTCAGGCTCTATTTTTTCAAAAAATCCAACTCCGACTCCCTAAAATTTGTAAGATTTGACTCTGACTCCACCCAAAAACCTTTGACTCTGCAACTCTGTCTACATATTTATAAATATTTGCCCATAGATATTTCTACTTCTATTGAGTGCTTTACTATATTACATTTTATGTGATAATGTGCTACCTGACGATACTGCTTAAAGATATGCTTACATGTCAATAAAAACCCTCTTGAGTTTCCTTGGAGTATACTCCAAACAAAACAAATGTGTACATATGCACAACATGTCTTCTATTATATTTCCTGCATCTTATAAATATTTCATCAATCTAAATGCAATATATAGTGGTGGACAAAAGTATTGATGCCCTTCCATTTTTTTTTTATTTTGGCACTATTAGTGTTTGAGGTTAATATACCGTTTTCAAACCATGTTTATTGAAATCTCTGTAATAAGTTATGCTGTAGCAATAAATTTTATGAAATTTATTGCATAAATTGTTATAGGGAAAAAATAAACCTAAAAATTGCTATGGACAATTGTATTGATACCCTAAGAATTTTAAAAATAAAGTTATTCTTTCTATTTTTGTTTTAAATAATTTCAATGGAAAACGTCTGCAATATGTCTTGTGACGTCATATGTACATAAATAATTTATATAGTCATTATAGCGTCATAACAAGGTAACAACGTAAAGATGGGGAAAACGAAGGAATGGAGTCAAGATGTGCATGAAAAGGTTATAAATTGCATAAAGCTGACCATGGATACAAGAAAATTAGTTCCCAATTGCAGATTCCTGTTTCAACAGCACAAAAAAATCATTCAGAAATGGAAGTGCCATGGTACTATAACAAATTTAACATGTGCAGGTCGCCCATCATTATTGAGTGATAGAACTACTTGCTTGTTGAAAAGGACTGCATTAAATGATAGAAGTCTTCGAGGCAAGTAGCAGCTGAACTTAGGGAGGGAAATGTGGCCGTCTCTTCGAGAACAGTTAGACGGCACTTAAACAAGTGTAACCTCCGAGGTTGTGTGGTGAGAAAGAAGCCATATCTGAAGCAGTGCCATAAAAAAGCACATTTGGAATTTGCAAAGAAATATATCAAAGAACTGGAAACCTATTTTAATAGTTTTATGGTCTGAAGAGACAAAAATCAACCTCTTCAATAGTGATGGTAGGCAGTTTGTTTGGCATTTCAAAAATGAAGAGTTCAAAGAAGATTGCCTGGTGCCAACTGTGAAGCATGGTGGTGGTAGCATACTACTATGGGGTTGCATGAGTGCAAACAGGCCCAGAGACCTTGAAATTATTGACGGAATCCTTAATTCTGAAAGATATCAGAATATATTGCAATTGAAAATGATTCCTTCTGCTGTCAGGCTTCTTGGCAGAAGGCATTATTTTCAACAGGACAACGATCCTAAACATGTTTCACATTCAACAATGCAATTTCTTGATCAAAACAAAATTAAACTCCTTTCTCCCTGGCCTAGCCAAAGCCTGGACCTTAATGTCATCGAGCATTGTTGGTGCCAGCTAAAGAAAATGGTCAAGGATCGCCACCCCAAGAACATAGCAGAATTAAAACGTTTTGTAAACAGGAATGGGCAAAACTTGACGTAGACTTTTGCAGGAAGCTTGTTGAAGGCTACCGAAAACGATTACAAGCTGTAATTTCTGCTAAAGGTGGGCATATTAAATATTAATTGTAAGACATCAATACTTTTGTCCACCATATGTTTTCAGTTTTTATTTGTACAGAAATAAATAATTGCTATTTCTGATTGAATATGCTATCCTTACTATTCTTTGCTCTTTCCAGTTTCATAAACAGGATTTGAAAATGTTACATTAACCTCAAACACTAATATTGCCAAAATAATAAAAAAAATGGGGGGTATTAATACTTTTGTCCACCATTGTAGCTGAATTCTGTTTAGATACTTTTGCTTTCTTTATAGTATTATATATCATGTTAAAATGGCTTATCTTTACTGTTTTTCCCAGATATTATTTTGCATTGTAATTACAAGACTATAACCTCTGCAACTTCTATTCATTTATATGAGAAGTTTACTGCCATGTTTCTAGAAACTCTCCATTCGATGTATGCAGTGATTGAAATTTTGATACTCCATGCATATATAAGCCACATGTCCTGTTTAAAATTGATATGACTACTGATCGTGCATTGTTACCTATAGTGTTTTGTCAAGGATTCAAAATTGCAATGCACTTCAAATAGAAGTCTATCCAATGACTTAA
The DNA here is from genome assembly GCA_000484575.1 of Olivierus martensii. Taxonomy (NCBI): domain Eukaryota; kingdom Metazoa; phylum Arthropoda; class Arachnida; order Scorpiones; family Buthidae; genus Olivierus; species Olivierus martensii. Next base: position 23,570 of record AYEL01071634.1, read on the forward strand.
ATTCTGCCATACATTATCAGTTTTTGTTTGATATGGTCATTAATAGTGTATGTACCTTTTAATATGCTTATGCTTACATTACTGAAAAAATATATATCCATGGTATAGTTTTTTTTTTTTTTTTTACATTTGTTTCCTTTTTCCATTGTGTGCATGACAATAGTTATTTGCATTTATAGACAAAACTGCAACAGTTCTCTTTCAAATTTTTTTTCAATAATTTTTCCTGCAATAAAAAACACCTAGTGTTTTAGGTATTGTTGCTTCTATTTTAGATTTTATAAAATAGATTTGCTGTTACATTAAACATGAATGAGGAGCATGAATTTTTGCAATACACCTGTTACATTTTGGGCAAGCCAGTATCATAATTCTGCTTTTTGTTAGAATTAGCCTAATTCTGTACATTTTGTTATGGTATTATCTTCAGTGTCAAATACCAACATAAATTTCTCAGATTTGCACTACTTAATTTTAACATAACTGCTTACAACTAGCCAGTTATCAGAAAATATTAATCAACTCAAAGAAAATTACTTTATTCAATACAAAGAATTCCAAAAGTGCCTACTTTATATCAAATAAAGTAATTTTCTTTGAGTTGATTAATATTTCCTGCTAATTGGCTAATTGTAAGTAGTTACTGACATAAATGTACAGTATATAAGTGGTATCTTAGTTAATGACGGTAATCCGTTCCAGGGTTACCGTCGTTATCCAAGGTGTGATTCCCCATAGGATTTAATTGAAAATTGACTAATTCGTTCCTTCTCCTTCCCACAACCATAGTAAATATTAAAAATGCAGATAAAACTTATTTAAAATGTCCTAAATATATGGAAAATATCACTTATTTATTATATTTGCTCCAAAAAAATTAACAATAATAAAATGAATTGTTCATGAAAACAGTTTTTAATTATCAATCTCACCAGAAGGACAATTGGGCTCACTTCGAAGTTTTTTTGAGAAACGAACCTGTAAACACTGATTAGAAGCTTAGATTCAACAATTATTATATAGATAAGATTTGATTTTGCCTTTTAATGGCCAACGAATAGTGTGACACGCATTCGCCAATTCATTGTCTATATGAAGTGTAGGATCTCGGACAGACGTTTTTTTCTTCTAATGGAATCTGAAACTGCGACGTCATACCATTTGCAGGTGTCAAGTAATATATAACACAAACAAAGAATAGAATCAGACTTGGTTGGCAGAATTTAAAATAATAATAATCTAGAAATCATCTTTAGGAAACTAAAAATTACTGAACTGTTGCATGTGTATTTTTAATTAATGAAATAATTTGTTTTCATTACTATATATTAATTATCATTTACTTAAATATATTTTTATATGGTTATAATTTTATTAATTTTAATAATAATATTGTTGGATTTGAACTGATTGTGATTAAAAAAAATAATGATTAACAACTGAGCTAACGAATCACGTGATTCAATGACGAGCTGTTATAGAGCTCTATTTTGTTGAAAGTTCACATAATCAGGAGTCGTTAACCAAAGCCTGTGTCGTTAAGTAAGACATTTTTTTCTTACAACCACTCGTCGTTAACCAAGTACATCGTTATCCGATGCCATCGTTAACCAAGGTACCACTGTATGCTGTTATATTGTTTATACAAGCCCTCACAGATTTTCTGTATGAATCCTCTTGTTGGGATATGGTTGTTGCTATTGATATTCCCAATATGTCCATAGCTTTTGACATTGATGCTAAACATTGATATATAAAAAAAATTGTTTCAATGATGATTCCATATATTTTGATAACATCATAATGATGATATCAAAATATGGACATATAATTAAACATAACCTGATTTTGGATAGAGTTGGTTTATATTTCTGTATTGGTAATGCTTTTAAATTTTCTGCAATTGTGTGACCTATTACAAGGTTTGTCATGATTTCTATTTAGGCATATACTCTTCAGAAAGCTAAATTTTTTTCTGTTCTTCATATTTGTTAGTCATCTGTTTCTCGCTATTGCTTTGTTTGTTACATTCATTGCATTAATGCATTAATTTGTTAGTTCATCTGTTTCTCGCTATTGCTTTGTTTGTTACATTCATTGCATTATATTCATTTAAAAGACCATTTAATCAGCCTAGACCATATCTGATTCCCATGAGACAAAATTAATTTGAAAAGTTTGATATACAAAAATGACAACTGCATAATAAATATGTTGCTATTGTGTGATTGACTTTCCCATGTTGGTTGTTTCTGTACATTATGTATTTGCAGGCATTTTATGTTGAGCGGCACTTTTTTAAAAACTTTAGGATCAACTGCTTAAATTTAAATACTTAATTATAATGAAACTAGCACTTTTTGCAGTGAAGAAATATTTATTAACACAAAACTGTGAACGTTTTTGGTTTCTTAAACCATCATTAGGCACATTCTAATTTTAATGGATTCGAATCCGTTAAGATTAGAATGTGCCTGATGATGGTTTAAGAAACCGAAAACATTTGCAGTTTTGTGTTAATAAATATTTCTTCACTGCAAAAAGTGCTAGTTTCATTATAATTATTATTTTTTTTATTTCCACAGTTATGTACAAGGCATATTTATTGATTGTTATATGTATATAGCATATTATATTATTGATAGCAGGTGAATCAAGTTTCTATAGAAGCAAATTTTCATGCACACTGTTTTGGCAATATGCAAGTGAATGCAGGGCAATGAGCATATACGATTTGCTACATATAGCCAGAGAGATTCAATATGCCATTGTAGTATATGTACAGTATTTTGCAAACATAAGTTCCTCTACATTGATTTTCCCTATTACACTGAAAAGAAATGTGTGCCATATTGGTGACATTGAAAATATGTGACAGTAATATGTTTTTGCCCATCCATTTTTTCAATCAGAAGTGTATGATTCTTATACAGTTATTTAATGTTTGCCATCAGTAAGTGATAGTAACAATGGTTGGATGGAGTGTAGACTATTTCCAGTGAATATGTAGATTTGAGTCTGATATAGGATGGAAGATTTTTTCTTTTTAAACACAACATGTACTTGTGTTCCTGAACTTTACTGCTATAATATGAAGTGTGTAGATCAAAGGAATACAAAAGTAGGGTGACGGTGAGGGTTGAATGAGTAGTAGTGGTAATTGATATGGGATAATTAGGAGTGGGTATGGTAATGGGTGGTCTAGTAGGGTATGGTATTAGATATTTGTTGGGATGCAGACAGTGTTTTAGTGGGTGCAATATGATTCTTCTAATCTTTTTTTCAAGTGCCCTAAAATACAAAGCCATGTTTTTTTACATCCCAAAAATATTTGATCTCCCTTTTCAACTAATATCTGAACTAAGCCAGTATTTACCATGCATCTGTGTTTGCATGATGCTACAAAAATATAAGGCAGTCAATCTGGAATCTTACTGTGTTGTGAATTTGTTTTGGTCTTTTACTGAGAGAAGGTAGTTTCATATGCAAGGTTAACATCAAATTTATATTCTTTCAGTCTATTCAGCAAATCTTGTGTCGTCGTCATACTGAAGAATCTATAGAGTTCTAGAAAGAAAAGAGGATGAATAATGATTAACAGAGACTGAATTAAAACATTACCAATATGATGGAGAAATGGTATATATCTACCAACATATAAAATTAAAAATTAAGAAGAGTTTAATGGCGAACATCCTCAAAAATTGCTAATATATTATTTTATAGTAATTTTATTTAAATTATTTTTATTTATATAAAGAAAACTATAAATTATTTTATAAAAGTTTCTTATTATGCTTTAAGTTAAATGTTTTATTTTTATTGTAATATATAAATGATAGAAGATTTATAAAATTTTGAATTTATTTTATTCTATTTTTGTAAAATTATAAATTAGATGATGATATGGTAAAATTTTAAAAATAATCAAAAATATTTTCCGATAAACATCTGAATTTATTTAATTTCATTATAAAGTTCTAGACAGTAGACCATTGTTGATATTATGAATTTAAAGTTATAAATTGTCATAACTGGTTATTATATTTGTTGTTTAGAGTTTGGCATTAGTACAACATTGCCAAGCTCTAAACAACAGGATGTAATTATTTCTGTATGATATTTTAGATTACTTCTAGCTTTAATTATATTAACTTTTTATTATATTTTAATTTGAAAATTTAACGTTATAACGGTCAACCTTGCGTTCCATATGTGATCAGTAACTGATTTAAAGCATATCAGTGACTCTCATGGTTATTCGTACGAATAGTGAAATCTTTATTTATCCTTAATTAAAAATATATAAAAATAATTCATCGTGTTTATTTTATTATTAATATTTTATTTATCCTGTCAAAAGGAAATTTAGAAAAAATTAGCTTAAAAAATGGCATAAATTAATTTATAAAAAATATTTAAAGGAAACAATATGAGTTTAAAATTATATTTATCTTATATTTCTCTCTCAAAAATGGTATCAATATGATTTTGTTTCATAGAAACTTAGTGTATATGTAGATTGTATGTAATTTTTGCCATCTGGTATCCTTTGAATTTTATTAAATTTATTAATGCAATAGTAAAATTCTAATATTGTGAAATATTAAAACCATAATAAAGTTTTGCTTAATCTATATTTTTAGAATATTTATTTATCAGATACAAGATGATGTACATTGAATACATTTTAAGATACAGTACATTGAATAAAAAAAAATTATTTAATTTTTAATTATTAATAAATTCAATAATCTTAATAAATTTATATATTTTTAATAATTCATATTTTCATAACTTCATATTAATTAAATATATCTAAGACTTCTGAGGAATTTTAACGCCTATGGCCAGAAAAGAAAATGGTGCCATTCTAAAAAATAATTTAGATATTTTTATATTTTTTATTTCAATACAATACCACGTTTTTACGATGTTTTTTTGGACAAAATTTTCAATTACATTGTCGAAATCTGCTTCAAAAACATTTCAGATTCTATTGATAATATACTTAAATTGATCAGACGTTCTTGATCCATTTTTGATCGTAAATAATTTATAATTTTTAATTTACTAAAACTCTGTTCTCCTGAAGCAATTGTTACCGGTAAAGGAAATATTAAACGTAATAATTAATACTATGTTAGGATAAGATTCACATAATTCGTAATTCACAAATATATATATCACTTTGAAATTTTGCAAGGCAATTTCAGTAAATAAATTTCATATATTTTCCAAATCAGTAAATAAATTTTGTTTGATTTTTTTGATTTTTAAAACACTCTTAACTTATTTATTAAGCATAAAGCATCTAATTCGTCATATTTAACGCAACAATCTGACAGTTTTGTCAAATATAAAGTTAATGAAACTAAACCTTTTCCCCGTTATGAAAGAGGAGAGAGGCGACCGATATTGTATGAATGCTCTCAAAGCGGTGGATAAGTTTCAAAATAATTATGTCGACAACTTCTAAAAATAACAGATTTATTATTACCGCTGAACAAGAACTAATAATAATAATAATAATCGAATTACTTGATTCACCTGATGATGATTTGAACTTTTTCCAAAATTATATTTATCTTATATTTCTCTCTCAAAAATGGTATCAATATGATTTTGTTTCATAGAAACTTAGTGTATATGTAGATTGTATGTAATTTTTGCCATCTGGTATCCTTTGAATTTTAATAAATTTATTAATGCAATAGTAAAATTCTAATATTGTGAAATATTAAAACCATAATAAAGTTTTGCTTAATCTATATTTTTAGAATATTTATTTATCAGATACAAGATGATGTACATTGAATACATTTTAAGATACAGTACATTGAATAAAAAAAAATTATTTAATTTTTAATTATTAATAAATTCAATAATCTTAATAAATTTATATATTTTTAATAATTCATATTTTCATAACTTCATATTAATTAAATATATCTAAGACTTCTGAGGAATTTTAACGCCTATGGCCAAAAAAGAAAATGGTGCCATTCTAAAAAATAATTTAGATATTTTTATATTTTTTATTTCAATACAATACCACGTTTTTACGATGTTTTTTTGGACAAAATTTTCAATTACATTGTCGAAATCTGCTTCAAAAACATTTCAGATTCTATTGATAATATACTTAAATTGATCAGACGTTCTTGATCCATTTTTGATCGTAAATAATTTATAATTTTTAATTTACTAAAACTCTGTTCTCCTGAAGCAATTGTTACCGGTAAAGGAAATATTAAACGTAATAATTAATACTATGTTAGGATAAGATTCACATAATTCGTAATTCACAAATATATATATCACTTTGAAATTTTGCAAGGCAATTTCAGTAAATAAATTTCATATATTTTCCAAATCAGTAAATAAATTTTGTTTGATTTTTTTGATTTTTAAAACACTCTTAACTTATTTATTAAGCATAAAGCATCTAATTCGTCATATTTAACGCAACAATCTGACAGTTTTGTCAAATATAAAGTTAATGAAACTAAACCTTTTCCCCGTTATGAAAGAGGAGAGAGGCGACCGATATTGTATGAATGCTCTCAAAGCGGTGGATAAGTTTCAAAATAATTATATCGACAACTTCTAAAAATAACAGATTTATTATTACCGCTGAACAAGAAATAATAATAATAATAATCGAATTACTTGATTCACCTGATGATGATTTGAACTTTTTCCCGTTTTCAGTCATTTTAGCTTCAATATGTAGTTCTTGACACATTTGTTGGCACTCCATGCTAATCGCTTGAAAACCATTGCTTCTAAAATCTTTAAACTAATTTACTAATCCATTCAGAAGAACGATTGTTCGACAAATATCTTGGTCTCTTGTTTGTACTTTTAAATTTATATCAAAATACACGGAAAGGTGGGAGGTGTTTTACAGAGATATTTTACTGGAGAATATTAGATAATTAATTATTGCCGTATTTTTGCAAATTATAAAAAATATAAAAATTTTGAAAATATGGAATTTTTTTTTTTTGTTTTGTCTCAATTTTTTAAATGCTTTTTAGTAATATATTTCGCAGTTAAAAATTTCAATTTTTGCGCTTATGTAAAATTAGCGCCTATGGCCTGGGCCACATTGGCCATAGCCTCACTACACTTCTGCTAGCACAAAAACAGTATTAAAATTTATATGTAAAATATTTTCTATCGAACATCGTTATTCTTCATAAATATTTTTTCTTTGTTTATAGCTTACTGCAATCTGATTACTGCTTTTTGGTCTTAAAGTTTTTTATTTTCTAATTTTAAGTATTTTTTCATGAATGATTTATGAATACAAATCGGTATTAGCAATAAAAAATGTCTATAATACAATAGTATTACATTACAATCCGATAAACGAGTGTTAAAGCATAAACTAACGAAAAGATCAGGATGTAAAATACAAGGTCCATTCAATAAATAACCGGAAAAGTTGTATAAAAATACAAAACTTCGACAAAGTTTGTGCTTCTTTGTTATTTTTTGGTGGTACCTAGAACTATTTATCAGATGGGCCTGGCACGCCTGCCTCGCGAACGGGATGCTGGGAATCAGTGAAACAAGATGGCGGCACCCTTGCAGGTTTGCACCAACGTGGAGCAGCGGAGGTCATTAGATAGTGCAATATGGTGAAAGTTGTTTGAGTCGAACACAAGTGTACGAGTGGGCAGAAGTTCAAACGGGGTTAAGTGTTGAAGATTCGCACGCCCAAGACGCTCTGTCTGTGCAGTCACGGAGAACAACATTCCGAGAGTTGATGAGTTGATACAGGAAAACAGGCGTATTACGGTGAGTGATATTGCAGCAAAGATGAAGGTTAGTGTCGGATCAACCCACCATATTATTCATGACTTACTGCTGTTCAACAAAGTGTGTGCGAGGTGGGTTCCAAAACGTTTGACATCAGAAATGAAAGAAAGGCGCATGGATGTGTGCAGGGAGCTTTTGCGACTGTACGAGGCTGATGGCATTTCTTCACCGTATTGTAATGGGAGATGAAGGTTGGGTGCATTTTTACGAACCTGAACGAAAGCGGGCTTCAATGGAGTGGCGACATTCTTCATCTCCAAAACCCAAGAAGTTGCGAACTGAAAGAAGTGCTGGTAAGATCATGTTCACTGATTCCCAGTATCCCGTTCGCGAGACAGGCGTGCCAGGCCCATCTGATAATAGTTCTAGGACACCACCAAAAAATAAAGCAGCACAAACTTTGTCAAAGTTTTGTATTTTTATACAACTTTTCCGGTTTTTTATTGAATGGACCTTGTATCATAATCACAGCTGATTTATTATAAAAATTATCTTTCGAAACAGTTATACGAAGAGAACTTTAAGGTTGTTTTTTAACGTAATAAAATGCAGAGTATGAAGTTTCATTTCGTCAAGTGAAGTAAAAGAAATACTATATCTTTAATCTGTATACACACTGTATCATATCTTTTATCTGTATATCTAAATTATCCACAATTGAGACTTTTTTAATCTTTGCAAGTACATATAGATAATTCGCTTCTAATAATGGATCATCTATAAATTACGCCAGACTATTTCGAACACGAATAACAGAAGAGTGAGTTAAACCCTCTCTTCTGTCAGTTTTCGTCGTATCAAGCTTGACCCGCTGATCGTGATGCCAAATTTGAAGACTTCGCCTTTTACCTAAAATGTTTTTCTCCGATTTAACATAAAAATACGAAAAATATAAAAAATATTACAGTGGTACCTTGACTTACGAACCGCTCAATATACAAACTTTTTTCATATCCCATTTTGGCCTCTAGATACGAACTTATTCTCGAGATATGAACCGTGATTGCTTTTTAATATAGAAAATATTTTACAAATATAATAAGTTTCGTATAAAAATATTTCAATTTTTTGAAATTTTCAAATATAATTTAATGTGATAAAGACCGCTTTCTCTTAATGATGATAAAGATTTACATATTACTAGTTATATCGAATTCTTTGTCAACTAATTTTTAACTCGCTTCGCGAGTTAAAGCCCGAGAGACAAAAAGAAGCAACTGATGACAACAAATTGAAAATCGAACTACAAAACCAGCCACAAGAAAATTGATTTTTATTTATTTATTTAATAGATTATTTTTATACAAAGCATTCAAAAACCAAAGATTTCAAAAATAAAAATAATAATAATTATACACAAACGCATATACAGTGGATTCCGCTTTATTGGGACACGTCAGGACTAAGCCATTTTGTCCCAATTAAGCGGCTGTCCCAATTAAACGAAGTAATAATAAATTCTAAAATAAAATATGTAATTCGTAGTTAAATAAATAAATAGGTAAAAAATAATAATTAGCTACCTATTTTGAGGCTTTATTAAAATCGGTAAAAAAAAACTAATATTTAGGTACCTGTCTCCTCTGATTTTGTCTTCAACATTGGCCGCTGATATTCACGCATCGCCCGCTAACTATAGAAATCCGTTGATCTAAGCTTCTTCGACTTCTGGATCCTTTCCATCACGCTTTCTTTTGGATGTTCCTGGAATTTCTTTTTGTAATGCCTACTCCTAACGCAGTTGATTTTCTTGTTGTAGGAGACGTGCTATGGTAGATTTTGGTACAGTTATATCAGCGAATCTACGATAGCTTGCATTAAATGGCTTTTAATTTTATCCAGCAAAGCAATTTTACTCGAAAGTGTAAAATCCTTTCTTGACATTTTGGCAAAGATTTTAAAATTTTAAATAAAATCGACACTGTAAATGAATATCGCTAGGTACAGTAACGGTAGACTCTTTAAGTAGAAGCACATTTTCCAGACTCACGACGATAGATAACTGATTCTCATTACCCTAGAGTTGCCGAATACAGTATTGTTATGTATTATTTATCAATGATTTACTTATAATTTACTAAAGAATGAATGTTTATGGCTCAACTCACGTACCATAACAGAACCACGCCACAACCACAAAACGGTAGTTGCTTGTGGACGGGTCGTGAATTATAATAATAATAATAATAATAATAATAATATAGAAACGCATAATCTAACTCAGACGGACCACTAACTGAAGTCGGTTTCCCGCTGTCGCAACTTGTGGCCGATATCCACAAAATTGTGGTCGTCAGTGGTCGCATTTATCCGACCACTTCCTGAGTAGTAGCTGCCGACCGATAACCGTCGATTACACATTGTGGTCGATACGGACTTCAACCAACTACAGCTTGCGGTTCGCGAGTGGCTGATTTCGACTACAATACAATTTCCGTTTTGTGTTGTGTCGTGTTCTGTTGTGGTTCGTGTGAGTTGAGCCTATATTAGTGTGGCCACAGTGTGTCGACGATGTGTATGTAATAGGACGCGAAGAAACGACTGCTTCATTGTGTTAGTCTGTATTGTCTTGTAGAAAGGTATAACCTGAAAAATTACCGGTACAATAAAATGTTGTAATTTTTATATAAGAATTTTTTAAGAAAGCACACAAGAAGTATTAGTGTACGTAGTGTTGCCATACTTTCGAAAAATCCCTAAAATATATCAAAAATTGAAAATTCCTTTTCTGCTACTGTCCCAATTAAGCGAAAAGTTGTCCCAATTAAGCGTTTAAATTATGTATTAGTTTGGTTTCGGTTCTTTGAGATTTGTCTCAGTTAAGCGGAATCCATTGTATGTATTTGTTTTCAAAATTTCTAAATCTGGGAACGGATTAATTGATTTCCCATAAGATAAAATGGAAAACTGGGTTTCAAGATACGAACTTTTCGAGTTACGAATCGCGGACAGGAACGAATTAAATTCGTAAGTCAAGTTACCACTGTAGTAGAAATCACTTTACATTGGTACTTTGCTACACGTATTTTTTAATTTCCAAATAAATCTTCAAACAACTGGATATAAATATCATAGAATTAGATGTAAAATGTAAGATATAATATATAACAAACGTATTTCTAAATATGTTACATTAGTCTTGTTTATACTTAATTATTCGAAAAACATTTTATATTTTATAAAAATTTGTTTGTCATAGAAAATTAGTTTTACATCATAATTTGAATGACTTCTTTTCTGTTATTTATCATAAATCTACTATACCTCTTCCCAACAGTGAATAAGTCATCCCTGAATAAATTTTAGTTAATAAGTTTTTCGGGATTTTGGGATATTCCCGAAAAAGTTGTCATAAATGTGACAACTTTTCCTTGGAATATCCCATAATCACATTTTCATAAATATTAGGTCTACCGGAAAGTTCTGTCCGATAATATCATTTCAAGTTTCAACACATGAATGTGTTCATTTGAAACATACATGGTGCCTCTTTTTAGCATTGTATTTCTATATATGTGCTCTTCTAAATTTAATGAAACAATGGTTTCTTCACCTCAGTATAAGTGAGATTTGTTTACGTAAACATGTCTATTGATAAGGTGCATTTATGGCATTGCATTCTGTATAAAGTCCATCAAGGAAGAAATGAACCGAAGCTTGTTGATATTTGGTGAAAGTTTTTTGTTGAAGTTACAGTTTCCAACAGAATATGCAGGATATAGTTCAAAAAATTTGAAGCAATCTTGATCTTAATAACAACCACGCTCTGGGAGACCATCTCATCGATGAGATGGTCTCCATGGTATTGTTAGGGCCATTATATGCAAGATCCTTTTTTAACATCAGAGATTCTGGAAAAGCTCGACAACCACGCTCTGGGAGACCATCTCATCGATGACAATATTGTTAGGGCCATTATATGCAAGATCCTTTTTTAACATCAGAGATTCTGGAAAAGCTCAACTCAACACAACAAACCATTTTGGAAACTTGGATTGATGTATAAATATTCCAGATAGGTGCCTGATGAGTTAAGTGAAAAAATTCATGTGATCAAATCGTCATTTGCACATCGCTGCTTGCTCAGAATAAAAAAAAAATCTTTCTTAGATCGGATGAAAATCGGAGATAAAAAGTGGATTACATATGAGAACATTATGAGAAAAGGAGCATACTGTGACCCGGACAACCATTCCCCTCCACTCAAAACCAAGCTAGAGTGTCAATAAGAGAATATTGTGTACAGTGGTGGACAAAAGTATTGATACCCTCCCCATTTTTTTATTATTTTGGCAATATTAGTGTTTGAGGTTAATGTACCATTTTCAAACCGTGTTTATTGAAATCTCTAATAAGTTATACACTGTAGCATTTTCAAACCGTGTTTATTGAAATCTCTAATAAGTTATACTGTAGCGATAAATTTTATATAATTTAGTTATAGGGAAAAAATAAAACTTAAAAATTGCTGTGGACAATTATATTGATACCCTAAGAATTTTAAAAATAAACTTATTTTTTCTATTTTTATTTTAAATAATTTCAATGGAAAGCATCTGCAATATGTCGTGATGCGTCATACGTACATAAATAATTTGCATATTATCATCATAGCGTCATAACATAGGTATGTTATCTGTGTTATGACGCTATGATGACAATATGTATTTGGGAACGTAAAGATGGGAAAAACGAAGGAATGGAGTCAAGATATGCGTGAAAAGGTCATAAAAGCATAACACAGCTGACCATGGATACAAGAAAATCGGTTCCCGATTGCAGATTCCTGTTTCAACAGTACAAAAAATCATTCAATTTAGTTCCGATTGCAGATTCCTGTTTCAACAGTACAAAAAATCAGAAATGAAAGCACCATGGCACTATAACAAATTTAACACGTGCAGGTCTCCCATCATTATTCAGTGATAGAGCTACTCGCTTGTTGAAAAGCATTGTATTAAATGATAGAAGTCTTCGAGGCAAGTAGCAGCTGAACTTAGGGAGGGAAATGTGGCCAATGTCTCTTCAAGAACAGTTAGACGGCACTTAAACAAGTGTAACATCCGAGGTTGTGTGGCGAGAAAGAAGCCATATCTGAAGCAGTGCCATTATAAAGGACGTTTTGGAAGGCGAGAAAGAAGCCATATCTGAAGCAGTGCCATAATAAAGGACGGGGTTGCAAATATATCAAAGAACCGGAAACCTTTTTTAATAAAGTTTTATGGTCTGATGAGACAAAAATCAACCTCTTCAATAGTGACAGTAGGCAGTTGATTCAGAAATGTATTGTCGACAATTGGATGATTTGAACAAAGCACTTCAAGGAAAAGAGACCAGCGCTGGTCAATAGGAAGCAAATCATTCTGCACCACAACAACAACAGGCCACATGCTGTTTTGGTGACTTGCCAGAAAATCACAAAGCAAGGCTGGGAAATTCTGTCTCATTCACCATACTCTCTGGACCTAGTACCATCCGATTATCATCTGTTTCTCTCTCTGCAAAATTTTTTAAAAGGAAAAAAATTCAAAAATGAAGCAGATGTCAACCAAGCATTGTTTTAGTTTTTTGCCTTGAAAGATGAGTCATTCTACAGAAATGGAATTCACAAATTACCAT